>ML975336.1:0-115158 GCA_010015605.1 Decorospora gaudefroyi
GTGGAGGCATGAGGGATAAAGAGTAGATGGTGGGGGCTTGGCATGTTTTGGGCGGTTCGATGGGTTGGGCAGCTCGATGGTGGAATACGTTATCTCTAATATGTTTTCTAAAAATTGGCCTACTAGTAGCTACTATCCACTTCTCTCTTCGGACTCCTCCTGTCTTGAGTCTCTTCCTCTCTACCCTCTTCCCCCACCCCCATGTTCTCCCCCCCTGCAAGCCACCCGCATGTCACCGCGCTACTTAATCGTCGTATTTCTAACAAAAATTAAACAGGCCCTTATTCCCGTACGCGGTCGTAGGCCATGCGCTCCAGGATGAGGACCCTTGTCTCGAGGTGGATAGGCACGCCGAAAAGTGTTGACCGCCATTTAAACAAGATTCATGTAAAGATTTGCCATAAATACCAAGTGCTGGCAGCACATGTCCGTTCAAAATGTTAACTCTGCCACGTTGCAAGATCTCCGCATACTTAGCCAAAACAGCGCTGCAGCCTATTCGCCATCATGGCCTCCTTCCGCGAGACAATTAGCAAGCTGGACTCAATCCAACCGACCCAATTCTCGACCGTCGCTGAGCGATTCGAAGCCAAAGAAGCAGCTCGGCACCTACTCGCCCGCCTCGAAACGCCGTTTGAGCTGAGCTGGAGACTGACTTTCGAAAATCCCTGCGTGGTTGCGGGTATACAGACCGCTATCGATCTGGGCATTTGGAAGAAGTGGACAGAAGCGGATAAGGAGAAGCCTGGAGCAGCTGTGAACTTGCAGCAACTGCTAAAATGGGCAGATAAGGATGTGGAACCAAACCTGTTGAGTAAGTTCGTGTTGTGAATGGAATTCTAAAGGGTGGAGCTGACGTGTTTTTTGCAGGAAGGTTGACGAGAATTCTTGCTGCTCTGGACGTTCTCGAGGAGACGGATGAAGATACCTGGAAACCAACGCCCTACTCGCTTTCCCTCGGTGATACGGCGTCTCACGCCGACCAAGTGATACAATGCGGGTAAGTCGATGTCGCCTTTGTCCCTTCCGTCCTCGTTCTACTAACACGGCATTCAGCACCGACCATATCATGCCATGCGGCCTGAATCTTCCACGCTTTCTCAAGAAGTACAATTACCGCGAACCCATCGATCTTACCAAATACGATAACTACCGCGACATGACCGGCGGCGCCGATTTCTTCACTGCTTGCAAGGCCGATCCGGAGGGCCTCGGCACCAGTTTCATCGGTTTCATGGCTGGAATCGCAAACTACAAGATGGCCTGGACCGACGTATACGATACGAACCGAATCGTCGATGGCGCCGATCTGGAGCCTGGAAAACCGTTGTTCGTCGACATTGGCGGCGGTCACGGTCTGGACGCGTCGCGACTGTTGAAGAAACATCCCAATCTACCCGCCGATGTAGTGGTCTTGCAGGATACACCGGAGGTGGTAGCCTTGCCGATTGAAAGCCTTGATTCGCGCATTGTGAGACAGGGTCACGACTTCTTCACGCCGCAGCCCCAGCTGCATTCCCGCGCCTACTTCTTCCACGCCGTGCCGCACGACTGGCCGGATGCGGACTGCGTGCGCATGTTCTCGCAGATCAAGGCCGCCTTCAAACCAGGGTATAGCAAGTTGTTGATCTATGAGATCGTGTTGCCGAACAAGGGAGCAACAACTATTCAGACGACGATAGACATGCTGCTTATGGAGGTTACGTCTGGCATGGAGAGGACTGAGGAGCACTGGGGGAGGTTACTCGGGGAAGCGGGGTTTAAGATTGTCGGAGTTAGCAGGCATCCTAGAGCGGTGGAGAGTGTTATTGAGGCGGATTTGGCGTAGGAGAAGGATTATTAGCAATTCGAAAGCAGATTGGAGGATGTTGTTAAATTGATCAACGGAAGATCGCTGCTTGCTCCGATATTTTTTTTCGCCCGCGATCATCCTTTCCTTATCAGTTAGCATCTCCGGAATCGAGCATCCAATCATGTCTAAGTGAAGCTGCCGTCTTACAATCGGCACCTGATGCTCCGATTTTGGCTACAGCTATTCACCGCTACCGTCTCCAACTCTCCGCACCTCGCGCTTTCCACGTCCTATCCACATTTAGCGCGACATCACAACACTCTGGCGTCGCTAACGTCGATAACTTGTTGTCACTAATCTACTACACCCTCATGACAACGAACAAAACAGTCACACTATTCGGCACCACAACGACATCCAGGCACTCACGTGTGCGAGAAGTCAAAATAGAGACAGTTGTGTACTACAGGGGAGATTCCGCATATAATTACTACTATTCAACTACCTACAAGAAGAAGACATACACGTGTGCAAAACGCTAATTATGGCAGGCCCGTCTTTGTCTTGGTCCCAACAACCTACCTCCCATGCGCCGACGGTCTCCTACCGCCCGTCCAAATCCTCGGCTGATGCGACACAGCGCTTTCGGAACCGTACCCTCTTGCTCCTGCTTCTCTGTCATCACTGTTATGAAGCCCATGCGTGTCCTCGTAGCTAACCTGGACACTGCGCTCGAAAAGAATGGCCTCCTCGCTATCGCTGTCCTTTCCTTTGGTCTTCAACTTCGTCGTCGTAGTCTGGCCACCCGTCTTATCCAGATCGTCAATGGACGACAGCGCGATGCCATTGTCGGTTTTGTTGGTCTGCATAAGCGTGTCGAAGGTGCGTTTGGCGGTGCCGGCACTGCCGAAAGTGCGCAGGCCTTGATTGCGAAAGTTGGAGGGCTTGCTGTTCTTGCCTGTGGACGAATCTTCGCCGATGAGCCTGGGAGCAAAGTGGCGCATGAAACGGCGGAGCGTGGCAAGGCAGCAGCACATGATGAGGAGGTTGGCTTCTATGAAACTATTGGCGAACGGTTGTCAGTTTGGGCAAAGGCGCAAGAATGACGGTTGAACTCACATCCATAGTACACCTTCTCCCACGACCCACGGTTGATCCGTGCTAGTCAGCGAGGGTATCAGGACGACCAGTCGGATGATGGAAGTGACGATAGTACTAGCTCTGTCAGTAAACAAGCCAAAATGAAAGTGCTGGGCGCACACGTACAGGGACCCAACGCAGAAGATAAGAGCTAAACCGAGCTTCTTCCTGGTGTTCATCTGCAGTTTCACCAACGTCGGTATGGGGATTGCCATCAGGAAGACATCGGTGACGATTCCGACGGTAGCTTGGCTGAGGTAAATCGCGCCAATGTTGATACAGACCGCATCAGGCAGGAGCAACGGGTCCCAACCTGCAGCGATGGGCTTGCATGCGAACAACAAGCTGAACCAGCAGGCGACATAGCCAGCAGTACTGACAATAAGCGTGCCCCAGACAAAGGCTTGGAAGATCTTGTTCGGGTTCAGGCGTCGATAGAACAGTGCAAGCGACATTTTGGCCGCGGCGGTGCCGGGCATGTAAAGAAGTGGCGCCGCAAGAATGACCTGCTCGTCGTGTTAGAATTGGATGATACCGAAAAACAAGTGGCTTTGCAGTAACCGTACCCTCGAGTAGAATGCATACTTGTCAATACTCATCTCCCAGGCATGGACCCCGATGGCTCCTCCAGCCAATCCAATGAACAAGTCTACCTGTGTGGCCGTACAGAAGATCCAGGCAATGATTACGAGAGCTATATACCAGATTCAGTGACAGCTTTTGGTACGGATATGGACTGCGACTTTACCATCTTCAAGCTGGAAACTCTTCATAAGGACGATTTTCGTGTATAGCCGCTGCATCAAGAAGAGCAAGCACAGGGTCATCTCTACTGCGGCTATGGTGTATGACTCTGTCACGTAGTGCAGTTGCGGATTCTCGAAATCGACAACATAGCCATCTGGAGGGGGGATAAGCGTAATCGTTCCGTTGGTGTTCGACATTGTCGCTGTCAATGTCGGTAAGTCACGACTATGCGCGAGTACAGATATCCACGGAGGTTCTCAGAGAGACAGCTTGGCTAACTTATAGGAGCTGTAGCAGGAGTAAAAAAACGACGGGTTAAACCAACACGTCCAAACACGCAGATCTATACTATTGCTACGACAAAAGGAGACCCTTCCCACTTTCCGGGACTCCGACCAGCATTAGAAGTCCTGCAAAACCACAGATGTCAGGGCCCTGGTTTTTTGGCAACGCGTCCGTATACTTCCCCCCACTCCCCCCCCCCGGTGCGGATGCCTAGCGTAATTCTTTGCTCGCTAGGCTTCATGCGTGGTTGCTGACTGGCTAGATCCCCTTGTATCCTCCCTTATATGGCCTTTGCACGCTGGGAATTCACCAAATCGTAGCATTGCACGGCCATCAATCCTTGGATATTCCCATGTCCTGATTTGCCGCTCGGCATACGAACCCTGGGGAGGGGGAGCGTACGATATCACCTTTGGAGCCCAACCTAGGCAAGAGCAAAACACTAGCAATGAACTGTACACGGAGACTCTAGGCGGTGTGACTTCGGCATGCAACTGCTCGAAAAGAACAACTAAAGAGCACGCCGGCTGCCAATGCTTGCTGAAGGAGCTGCAGCCTGCGGGGCCTGTTTCAACGTGCCCCAGCAAGCTCATGGAACCTGGTGAGCTTCGCGTGGAACGTTCCGAAGGCAGGCGCCGAAGGCAAGCCGTTGAGGGCGAGTGAGGCGGAACGGAACGTCAGGGAGTTTGACAGGGCGCACTAATTTCTCTGTGGGCAGGAAAAGTCTCAAAGCTCACTCGAAGAAGAAAAGACTTGCCATGGGATGAACCATGACACAGGTCTGCAGATGATGCCTAAGCTAACCGGTCATAATCCTGGGAACTTGCATGCGGCTCTGCGAGTTAATGACCCTTGGAAGTTGACTTGTTTTATTTTCCGAGCAGGTACCTATCAAATGTCGAACAGTCAGACAGAGAGAAATAAAGCTGGGTCCAACATGTGAACCCCAGACGCCACACCCGGGAATAAGCTGCCGCGCCTACCCTACCGTCCCGCACGGCATTGCATGGAAATGACAGGCCAAAACCTGTCTCTACCTCTGAATACGTAATGGTACAAACGAAGGATCGGTATCCCAGACGGGAAGACGCGCAAATTCCCGTTTGCTAAGCCACTAGTACCTAGGCTTAAACCCACGTTGTAGTTCATTCCTCTTTACAGAATGGTTGTACCTATGCGTAGGTTCGTGAAGTTAAGGCCTACGTTCAGGAGCTTAGGCTTTCCCATCTGGAAACAAGGTCGATACGACAGTTATACAGTTGGTCCAACGAGGCCCCATACCGTTCCATTCCCTCAGTTTGGTAGTACGAATACAATTAGGGTAGTGGGGCCGAATTTTCACCCGACTGTCTCTTCAGGAAAGGTAGTTGACGATCCGGATTTTACTGCATCACCACCAATGACAAATTCAGGAAATGCAAGAGCCAATCCTCTTCGCATGCAAGCGGCTCTGTTCGCCCCCTTTCGCTCGGTCATTCGAGGGCTGGATGCCTTATGCCGCAGATCGTACTACGTTGGTGAAGAGCGGTGACCAATGTAGTCATAGTGCTCACAGATAAATTCATGCCATGGGTTGGTCGATGCCCAATCCTCCAACCGTATCGTTCATTAATCTGTTGTCATACTCCAGCAGCTCGAAGTCTGAAACATGTACAGACGCGTGGTTGCCGTACTGTTGGGTCTCCCAGCTGTCTGGGCCCAGAACAACACCTGCGTAAGGCTTGCATCTTTCATTTTGGTCTACACCAAAATTTTGCTGGGGACTGCTAACACGGATCTAGTGTCAAGCTCTCCAACATGCTGGACTCGCCCACGTCTTGTACCCCAACTCTACCGAGTATGATGCCCGCACCGAGTCTTACTGGTCTGTCAGTGCGCAGCTCACGCCGCACTGCATTGTCCAGCCAACGTGTACTTCGGATGTAATGAAGGTGGTAAAGACACTGGTCGAAGGTGCGAGCTGTTCTTCAACCAAGTTCGCCGTGCGCGGAGGCGGACACACGGTATGGGCTGGCTCAAACAACATCGAGGACGGTGTAACGGTTGATATGGGGCTCATGGATGATGTTACGCTGAACAAAGATTCTGGAGTCGCTTCGATCGGACCAGGAGCAAGATGGATGCATGTGTATGGAGCCCTGGATCCCGAGGGCTGGACCGTGGCTGGAGGGAGGGCCGGAAGTGTCGGTGTGGCGGGATTTTTGACTGGCGGAGGGAACTCGTTCTTTTCTGCGCGGACAGGATTCGCGTGCGATAACGTGAAGAACTTTGAACTTGTCACCGCGAATGGGTAAGTGGACGTACGGCCACTGGCTGCGAAGCAGACATGTTAACATCATCGTAGCGAAGTGTTGAACGCCAATGCAGACGAAAACTCCGACCTCTTCCAAGCCCTCAAGGGCGGCTCCGGCACAAACTTCGGCATAGTAACTAGATTCGATATGTTCGCCTTTGAGGCCGGGAATCTGTGGGGTGGCACCGCGACTTACAACAAGTCGGTCACTGCGGAGCAGATTGCTGCCTATGTCAAGTGGACAGACAACGTCAATGACTACCCTGCTGGTAGCTCGATCATCTTCTGGAGCTACGTACCGGCCATGGCTGATATCGTGATCCTCGCTGCCTACGAAGACACCGAAGGTAACGAAGCACCAGCTGGCTTCGATGACTTTATGGCCATCCCCCGAATCGCAGATACGCTGCGCATAGACAGTCACAAAGCGCTCACGGACGAACTCGAGCAAGCCACTGGATATCGGTTTGTACCATGTCTCCACGTCAAACGCCTATGCTAACATCGATCAGTGACATCTGGTTCACCATGACGTTCGCCAACGATATCGAGATCCTCACCAAGATCGTCGAGCTCAACGAAGCCTTCGTCGACGAATGGAAAGCCAACAACGACCCCGATTTCATCAATCAATGCATGTTCCAGTCGATCCCCACCATCTTTTCCGAGCGTAGTGCCGAGAGGGGTGGCAACGTCATGGGTCTTGACAAGCTCGACAAGAACGTCATCATGTTGAATTTCAATATCGCCGTCAAGACGGCTGATGAAGAAGCCGCCGCGCGCCCCCTGTTGCGCTCCTACGGCGAGCGAATGCAGGAGTTTGCCGCTAGCAAGGACGGTTTGGTCGATTGGCAGTACTTGAACTACGCCGACGCGTACCAAGACCCGCTTGGCAGCTACGGCTCGGAAAATGTGGAAAAGATCAGGGCGGCAGCCAGGAAATTTGATCCGCAGCGTGTTTTCCAGACCAAGGTGCCAGGAGGCTTCAAGATCTCGAAAGTTGGGACCGGATCAGGTTCTGCTGTCATGGATGAGGCGCTCTATGGCGATGTGAAGGAGGAAACGAAGACTTTGGCAAACCTGAGTGATGCGTAGCTTCTGTAGACAGATAAGAGGAACGCCAATCGGAAACAATCCTGTTGCAATCTTCTGTCATGCCATCAACATGATACTGAGTGCAGCACCGTGTGGAAGTGTGAGTGGACTGGGTCGGCATCCAATTCAAGCAACTCTGGACGACTACATACTATCCTCCCGCCATCTACTTCTAACTCTCTGCCATCCTTCCATTTCGCCCTTGCCACCCTTCTTCTCGAGTCCCAATCCACGCTCAACCCAATCCTGACTCCCCATCTCGCTTAACCTGCTCAATGCCCTTGCAAAGGCGAACCTCTCCTCCTCACCACTGAACATGGAGCTATTCTTCAACATGGACATGTTCATGCCTAGGTCATCCATGAGGTTGCGCATAACGTCTGAAACAGCTTCGTGGTCGTCAACGTCGGCGGTTTGGGCAGGGAGTTCGCCCTTCTTTTGGGTCCGCTTGACAGCTTCATTGAGTTCAGACTGGTCGAGGAAGAGGGCTGTTAGCGGAACCGCAGTAGTCATTACTAATTTTGCCTGGAACGTCGTTAGCATATCCATTCGACTGCTGCCGCTCATCTACCTTTGATTTGCCTTACCCTTGACTCGTACACGGCATCAATGAAGGTAATGAATCTCCGCGCCAGATCTCTTGACCTATAGTTCATGCCTGGTACGCCAGTGATGATGAAAGCTTCGTATTGTCTCGAGAGTTCCAAGTAGTCCGCTGCGCCAGTGGCCCTCCCAATGATATCATCAAAACTGAACCACGCACACTTTCCACTAGCTTTGGGTACATGCACCTTCCTGCCCCAGACTTCGTGTACTGCCGGATGCGGCGGATCGTTGTCAAAGTCGCCGAGAAAGCGGAACCAGCGCTCGGCATGCGTAGTGGCGCTGGCATCGAGCGGATGGTGATATACACCACTCGGCGGCCTGGGTATCTTTCGATAGTCGGTCGATGAGTCAAGATTAAGCACGGTGAGTCGTGATTTCAAGAGGTTTATGCAGGGGATAAAACTCTCTCTTTGAATCCCGTTCTTGTAGAGCTCGGTGGGGTGTCTGTTTGATGTAGTTACAATGACGGTGCCGTGCGCCATGAGGGATTCTATGAGGCGCCGCAGAATCATGGCGTCGGCGACATCTGTGCATTGAAACTCGTCGAAGCAGAGGACCGACGAACGCTGTGCTATGCCTGCTGCAACGAAGGGAATCAAATCGATGTCGTTGCCGTGTTGCATTGTCAGCTTGTGTAGGTCCTTGTGAACGCTTTGCATGAAGGCGTGGAAATGTATACGCGTCTTGCGCTCGATGTTGGGTGGTAGGGTGTCGTAGAACAGGTCCATCATCATGGTCTTCCCACTGCCCACGTCTCCGAACATATACACGCCTTTCGGCAGCGATTCTGATATGGGTGGCAGCGCCGACCCTGGCGGCTTCGAAGAAGTGAGGAAGGAGAAGAGGGACTTCTTGGGCGGCTGCAGCGATTCAAGGGTAGGTTGACGGACGGGTGGTTGCGAGTACGAGGTCAGCATGTCGTGCAAGTCTTGGAGGTTCTTGATGATGTCTGTTCCCATCAGCAGCTTGCCATGTGTCGATTTTTGCGTGCAGTACTTCTTTGGTGTTCATCGTCCCGCAACCGTCCCGACTCGACGCGCGCCTCATACTCGGCCATTGGGCCGTCGACGCTTGACGCATCTTGATGCGAATCTGGCTCTCGTCAGCGCATGGTCGAGGTGGTGACTCTGCCAGGCATACACTGGTGTGCTGACTGCGCATACCCTCTGTGGCCCGCTCGCGCAAAAGAAGGCGAAGCTGGGCGCGCAACGGGTTGGCCGAACGCATGGCTCCCGAGTGCCAGAGGTCTCGCGCATGCTGTGCATATCGTCCTTCCGCCTCCCCTTGGTAGTCTGGGTCGGCCCAATCGTCGTCTCGACGTCGGGCCAGCGCATCGCGAAAGGGTCCTGAGCCCTCGCAGCGCTTCGTGTGATGTCATCCTCGACATTGGGCCCAGAGCAGAGCCTAAAAGCCCCCAGGACAGCAAAAGCGGCAAATGGGCAGTGCAGTGTCTATATCATGGCGCAAAACACGCCTCGACCAGGGCCACGCAAGCAACGGCGATGAGGTAAAGAGAGCAACTGGGGAGCAAGTACCTAGCATGTGCGCGCCGCCGTGTCGTCTTCTCTAGCGCCCGCGCGGGGAGTTTTCGCCTCGGCTTTTGCCCTCGGCCAAGTTGGGTGGCACGGGTGGTTGGCACATTGGGCATCGGCATACTTGTTATTTCAAGTTGACGACTACTCCGTAACAACAGCCCCAGATGGCTGCTTGAGCGTCACTAGCAATTATGACTACATCCTGCCGTGAATCTCAGCTCATGACTCCTCCTCTGCAGCCACACTCTCGTACCTCCCACCGTCCGCACCCCCACCCCTCTGATACCGCAGCTTTGGTACCTCATACAACCTCGTATAATCCACTCTCTCGCCGCTCAGCCTAGCATACCCACTTTCTCTCATCCCAAATATGGGACTCGCGTCGCACCAGAAATCTTTGCAGTTCGCCACCACACCTCTCGAGAACGGATTCCTTTGCCTTCTTCTGCGTACCTCATCTGCTCGAGATCCGTGAATCGCCGTGGCAAGGAACGTGTCGATACCAAACAGACGTTTCCATTGGTCCAAGATCGATGTTTTGGGTCCAGGTCGTCGCGGGACGTCGCCTGTGTCTTGTCCGGAGCCGAAGCCGTTTGTTGGCGCGTTGCCGCCTGCCACGTCTTGACTCGTGTCGCCAGTAGTGACAAATGAAGTAAGGGCTTCGGCCGGTGTATTACCGTGTAAGTGGCCTCGCATGCTCTCGTAAGTGGTCAGATTCTGTGCGACTTGCAGGAGCTGCACGCAGAGCAGCATCGTCACCCATGTGAGCTGGAAAGCAGCCCAGATGGAAAGTATAATAGTGAACGGATCCGTGTTGAGAACCTTGCAGAGGTCATTAGAGAGGACTACGCATTCAGGAAACTCTTTGGGCGCTTCGCGATTCTCGAGATCTGCATACGTTAACCAAGCCCCTGAGCGCACGCGAGAGCATGACTTACAAGCAAGCGTTAATCTCACAAGAACAACGATCCCAAGCTCCAGAAAGATTATATAGAAGACAAAGGGTCTGTGGTTATTATTGGCCACACAATTGTTCACCCACGGGCAATGACTGCCAGCGTTAGCTTCAACCAAACAGCGCCAATTATACTACTTACTGATCACTTTTCGCAACACAGCGCTCGCACCTCTTGCAATGCTTACTACGCAGAGGCTTCCGCACCATGCAGTTCACACAGAAGTGGTGTTCGTCAAACTGCCCTAGGGCCATGAGCTCGTCAATGACGGCCTTGGAGGCGCTCCTGCTCGCGGATTTGGGTACATAGCCGGGATCGGTATTCATGGTGAACAGGTAGAAGTAGGCCGTCAATGCGTAAGACGCGGCAAATAAAACGTTTAGAAAGAAGTTTGTCCGTATCGTCCCTGGGCTTGTTAGCGTCGAGGTGTTCTTGTCGATGGGTGAGGTGGCTGACATGGTAAGACCGTCGTTAGCCAGCGAAAACCGACCCAGAATAAGGTACCAGCAAAGATGCCGGCTAAGAAGGGCTGGAAGTTGGTTAGACGCGGCAGTGGCGAGGCAGTGCACAACTCACAGTATGATGGATGGTCCTCATATTCGAGGGCGCCCAGCGTAACAACTTCTGGGCGCCCAGTTGCATGAGGTATGAGAGGATCAATGCTAGGGGCATACCAATGAAGACTGGGTAATGGCTGACTAGGAAAAGCGCGACGAAGAGGATGGCAAAAGGCCAAAAGAATATAAAGCGATTCAAGAACCATCTCGTGTCCCTGATGCCGGGCACGGGGAATTGTCGCGCGTTGCCACCCTTGTCGAACCCAGCTTCAGAGAGGGCGCGATGCCATTGCCGTGTCGTGTTCATGTCCTGTGCCGTGATGTCGGGCGTCTTGCCGTCGTTGTTCTTTGCGAACCGATCGGCGCCGTACTCGAGCAACTTCTGTATGGAGCCCTGGCTGCCCTTGACAAGCGCCCAATGCAAGGCCGTGAAGCCCTGGTCGTCGGTCGCATACACATTCGCCCCCCAGCGGAGGAACAAGTCTACGCAAGAGGGATAGCCCTTGTAAGCGGCCCACATGAGCGGCGTGTGGCTCTGCGGATCGGCTATGTCGACGGGTATGTCTTGGTGCAGCAGCAGGACGAGCTGGTAGACATTACCGTCGAGCGTGGCGCTGTGCAGCAGGTTGAAGCCCTGGTCGTCGGTGAGGAGCGGGTCGGCGCCGTGGTCGAGCAGCAGATTGACGACGTAGTAGTTGCAGCGCTTGGCCGCCCAGAGGACCGGTGTTGCGACGGCATCGCCGCCCTTTGCGTTGATGGGTGCGCCAGCCTGGATGAGGAAGTGGCAGAGGGCGTAGTGGTTGTTGATGGCGGCCCACTGCGAAACATCAAATCAGTCTATCCGCTGGTAGCCGTGACTCTGCGGATGTATACGCACATGCAGCGGTGTGATGCCCTGCTCGTCCTTGTATGTCGCATCGAACTCGCCGCGATCGAACAGCTTCTGTATCGCGCCAATCTCGCCCAGGCGCGCCAGCTGCATGATATCCTCCTCTATCGGCAGACTGGGCTTGCTATCCCGCATCTCGTCGAGCTCATGATCGCCCGTGGGCAGCCCGTTGGCTTCTGGCTGCGCGGCCGACGCCATCTCCGAGGTGGTCCGCCTGCTCGACTCTGAAGTTCTGACGAATACCGGTAGGTCAACGGCGTTGGGTTGGTGTCATGATATGCTGAAGCACATGGAATATGAGGCCTAGCGATGGATTCTGGATTACTACTATTTGGGTAGTCGTGGTAGTCTAAGACTCTAAGGCACACACCCCTGCGCCACCTGCGCCTTCCCATACCGGTACTCGCAAGCCTCCATGCTTACCTAACTCCGAGATCCGAGATCCGCCCGTGCCAAGCGTTGGTCTTCACTCAAGCCAACATCCCCTGGAAGTCACCACCCTCCCTGAGCATATCTTCCGCCCTCCCGGCCTTGATTAATTGCCCCTTCCCAAGCACAACACAAAAGTCTGCATCCTTTACCGCCTCCAGTCGGTGCGCAATCGTAATCACCGTACTATGCCTCATTTCCTCTCGCAATACTCCCTGTATTCTCTGCGCCGTCTCAAAGTCAATACTCGCCGTCGCCTCGTCCATGATCAGCACCGGGCTCCTCCTCAGCATAGCTCGAGCTAGTCCGACAAGTTGTCTCTGACCCTGGGAGAGCCCTTTGCCACCGCCTTCAATGGGCGTCGTGAGCGTCCACGAGTACTGGCTCCCGCCAATCTTCTCGAGCACCGAGGCGCAGGCTTCGTCCGAGTAGGAGGAGAGAGGATCGAGGTTCTTTCGCATTGTTCCGGGGAAGAGGACCGGCTCCTGTGCTAAAAACGTCACGCGGCTGCGTAGGGCTTGTTTGTTTACGCTGGAAACGTCAATGCCGTCGATGAGGATCTTGCCGTTTTCTGCAGCCATAGTGGCAAGGAGAGAAAGAGCCAAGGTTGACTTCCCTGAACCCGTGCGACCGATGACTGCCGTATTAGACCCTGCCGGGATCCTCAAGGTGATGTTCTGGAGCGCAGGTTCGAGATTTTCGGCGTAGCGGATTGTCACGTTGTCAAACTCAATATCGCCGTTGTATGTAGGCCAGTATGCGGGCGGGTCAACGAATCCGGCTGCTTCCGTCTCAATGTCAAGAAGTTCGACAACGCGTTCGACGCTCGCAAAGTCCATCTCCAGTGTTCCATAGATCCTACACATCCACTCTGTGTGTACGACAAATTTGCCCGCCGTGATCAGTACGAAGGCGGTGAGACCGGGGCTGATGCCCGTATATACGGCGATGAGTGTCATGATGAGCGTAGAGCTAGCCGACATGACACTGAAGCGGACGGCTAACCTATGTACAAAGTCAGTGTATGCCTCACGTGCAGGGTCCTAGATGGAGCTTTCTGACCAGGCTTGCAAAGACCAGTAGAAGTGGTCATTCTTCTGGAAGTTGTCCACGACTTCGATGACCCGAGCTTGAAAACGCTCTTGCGCGTTAAAGGCTCGTACGGTTGTCAGTCCTTCGACGAGCGCACCGAAATTGCTCATCAGCGGCGAGAGCGATACCATCTGATTTGGTGTCAGACCACTGAGTCCGTTTGACGGTACACGGTTGGAACTTACTTCGAGCCGCCGCAAAGCTTGTGATGTGGGTAGAAAGCGGAAGAAGTAGTAAACAAACCCACAGCAAAGTACCACACCGAACGCTAAGAATGCGGGCGTCGAGGCCAGAATAATGACGATGCAGCTCATCCAGCCTATGATTTGCCATGCAAAAACAATGAACGCATTACTCAACTCGCCGTCTATGGTATTCATGTCGCTCGTTAATCTGTTCATTAGTCGTCCTACCGGCGTAACGTCGTAAAAGCGGAATGTCGCATGCGCAACGCGTTCTACTGTCTGTTTGAATATCGTTTTCGCGGCGTGATAACCCACACCAAACATGATCAAGTTGGTCCACCAAAAAAGTACTGCGGTCGCGGAGACGAAGAGGAAGAATGTCCAGAGCCAGGGCACCACATTATCGCTCGCCGGTGGTAAGAAGTCGAAGACCCCTCTGTGCTGTTTCTTATCGTAGCTCTCAGCCCAAGACTTGATGAACCACGTCTGAGCGACATCGAGAAGGCGAAAGAGAGCCATGATGAAGATAGCCACGGACCACCATCGCAGCGTACCTGCCCGAATATAGCGCCAATAGACGCTCCACTTTACACCTCCCTTCGCCCTGTGTTCATCTTCAATAAATTTGTCAGGAACGGCGGCTGCTTGATTTTCTTCACGTTTCTTAGTATCATCCTCATCCTCAGACTTGTTGGTCTGAGTGCGCTTCAGGGCGTTTGCATCCTCGGCCTGAGTGGGTTCATGAATGGTAGCTTCTCCATGATCGAGCTTAACCCACTGCTTTGCCAGACCGTGGCAAAGCTCCGTTCGATGTGTGACAAGGATGATTGTTTTACCTTCAAGTAATGGCCCGGAAAATAGCCGATCAATGATAAATTCGGCGGTCTGATGGTCAAGAGCGGATAAAGGGTCGTCGAGTAGTAGCAATCTTGCATTGCTGTAGACGGCTCGAGCCAGCGCTACGCGAGCCTTTTGGCCACCCGATAATCCGATGCCATTCTCACCAATGTTGCTTAAATCACCATCCTTGAATTCAAGTAGATCAGGCAACAAAGTACACGCGTCCAAGACCTGCTTGTATCGATCCTCTTCGTAGGGGTACGAGAAGAGTATGTTGTGACGGATGCTCATGCTTTGGAGCCATGGCGTCTGCGCACAGTATGCAACTACCTGGTCAGGCCGCACAAGGTCGCCGGAGGTATTGTCGAGTTCGCCAAGTAGAGCTTGTAGCAATGCTGTCTTGCCTGCAGCTACCTCTCCATAGATGATAGTCAAGCCTAGAGGGAAGGAAAGCGTGATATCGTGTAGCACATCATGGTCGACTCCGGGCCAGGCGAACGATGCGCTGTGCAAACTGAGGCTAGCAGATCCCTCGGGCACCACCTCCGTTTCCTCCTTGTTCGGCTCCGCCATGAACCCCTCGATTCGGCCCATCGCCACATATGCGTTAAGTAAAGTGGTAACCATCTGTGGTAACGCACGAAGATATCCCTCCAGCAGGTTGAACAAATCGATAGCAGGGAAGATGAGATCGACACGTAAGTCCTGACCCGCTATTCTAGTGAAGGCGTAAAAGGCTATAGCAGGGAAGAGTCCGGATCCAAACCGCAGAACGAAGGCAAGTGAGGTCGTAAAGAAAATGTTGATGATACGTAAGTGCAACTCTTTCTGCCGTGACTCGAGGATATTCCCTAACCATGCATCTTGCCATCCATACCAGCGCAGGTGCCGGATAGATTCGATGAACTGGTTGGTTCTCTGTAATTTCTCATCTGTCGCTACCCTGCGCTTCTTCTCGAAATAGATTTGGAAGCGAGCAATGACGATATTGAGGAGCTGTGAGGCACTAAATGCCAGGACACCGAGTAAAGAGGTCCAACCCAGCATGCGCCATATAAGAAGTGTAGCAAATATGGCGCCAGCAGGGTTAATGATGATATCGGAAAATTCCCAGAAGCGCTGTGCTATTTCATACGCATCGTTCCGCATGAGATTCAGAATCTTCCCCATCGAGGCAGGCTCATCGTCTCTCGTGGCTTCCTTCTTAGTGTTTTTCGTACGTATAGTGCTCGTTCCGTGAGCAACCCCGTTATTGTTTTCATTGCTATACTCCTCCTTGGTTTCTTGCTTGGCACCTAATATTTTGCGATGCAGGGTCTTTTCATAAAGCATTGTGATCAACTCACCCCTCGATCTTTCGTACGCTCGCCTCTGATACCAGAGATTAAAAACGTTCAGTTGGGCGGCAGCGAGGCGCAATAAGAGGATGAGGGAGGCATAAGTGATCGTCGCATTGTTGTTGTGATCATGCATGGATGCGAGGAGTCGCTGAAGTAGTACCGGCGTAAGGAGAGCTGAAACAGTTGAATGTTTGTTAGGTTTTACACAGAGGTGAGGTACTAGACTTACTCGCACACAGTCGAACAACACCAATTGTAGTTGTACGCAACAGGTCCATGCCATTCGCCACAAAGACTCTCCTGGTCACCGACCCGGGAAGTTTTCTGAACGCCTCGTGGAGGCGTGCATGCTTGAACTCCCAGCCGAGATCCCAGATATCCTCATCGTCCATTTGGCGTGTCACGCCCTTGTTGATCAGCGGCCCCATCCATGAGACTGTCATGTACTGCCAAGGAGTCAGGTTGTCTTCGGGAGTTCGTAATTGTATTGTCGGTGTGTCGAAAACGCGGCTGATGTCCTTCTTTGGTAGGTAGGGATCCCTCAGAGGCATGTTAAGGATCATGACAATCCCGGACATAGCCGCCACCGCTGCGAGGACCAAAGGAACATCCTTAGCTATGAACGAGCCCTGCTTATGAGACAGTGCGACTAGTTGTTGAAGTAGGAGCCCCATAAAAAGTAGTAGCAAGGATGATGGTGCTGTTCTTGGACGCTCAACTACTGTGATGGCAACTGCGATGGCCTGCAATCCTCGTCAGCTCAAAAGCAGGAAAATGTTGGACCACACGTACCCACGCAAGTGAGGGATAAATGGCCATTGAACGCTCCATCACGAATAAAGCCGCGAGGGCCTGGAACGTGAGACCAAGCAAAGCTACCATCAACAGGCCGAATGTCGCAATTAGAGGCTGTCGATCTGGAAGCGGTTCCACTTCATCCGTCTTTTCCTTCGTCTCCTGCAAAAAAGGTTCGGTCCATATTGGCCAATGTGAATTCGTTATTCGCAGCGAGTATTTCAACAATATTAAAGCTGCCAGTATCGCTGGGAAGGTTGCGACGAAAGGTAGAGCGCATGGCGTGAAGCGAGCTGTTCTTCCATTCTATCGAGATCAGTACTCGTGCATTCGTCGAGACGATGCAGTCCTACTAACCCAAATGCGATGGCACTGCGATATTGGCGGGATATCAGCAAAAGATACGTTGGAAGCCATTATTGGGATCTGTAGGGACTGCAGGTTTTGGTCTCAGCGAAGGGGCACCACCAAGCTATTTTGACAGGATGTCCTTCCACCTAAGCCTCAGCCGGCCAAGGGCTCAATCGAACACCAGCGGGCACGTAAACAAGAGGTGCGTCTATGTGGGGTTGGCTACGCATCAGCGAAAAGAGTGTGCAAGGGAGGCGAGAGTCGTTGAGCGTCGAATGGCAGTGGCGGGCGGGCACCGGCCGTTCCTAGAAGGCGCTAGGTAGGTCCTACCCATTCGGGTAACCCCGGATGGGGTCTTCGACTCTGTCAACCATGCCGTCACTACTATTGTAGCATTCTATGCTTTGATGGGATACTAATATCGCTTCTCTCATCAAAAAATCGCCGCTCCCCTGGCGCTCGCAACGCATCCAAACCCGCTGCCCGTGTCCACCTGGCTAGCCGGGAACCATAAGCTTGGCACCCTATCTATCTGCCAAGGCGCTAGCAGAAGCGATACCGTGTGCTCAGCCTCGTGGTAAGGATGCTGAACATCAATCTAAAACGCACCTAAAACGCACAGCAGTCCTTACTTCCACTTCCACTACATACCACCTTGCTCGCGAGTCGCTTCTGTGCTTGTCTTGTTATATTTATCCCACGACCAACCGTGCGTGTTTGAAGTTTGACGGCGACGGCTTTGGTCCTGTATTGATATCCAGCGTCTGATCATTGATGACGCACGGAACGTCGCTGCCTACGGAGTAGGTACCCAAGGCTGATTTCTGCTGGCCCCAAATTTAGTCCTACAACCACTTCGGGGGCCTTTTCCGAAGGATCCTAGCTGACATACACTCATCGGAGCAGGCGCAGCAATACGAACTGCACTCCTGATGCAGCCCATGGGTCCTTTATACCCCCAGTTGTTTACAGTACTCCGTACTTGCGGAGAGAATATCGAGCATGTCGATACTAGTAGTGATGCACTCTACGACTCTTCGATTCGCCCTTGGCTATGCTGAACCGCATTATATACACTAAATATAGAAAGGAATAGTAATACTGTTAGCCTCTTTCTCCTTTTGTCTGACTAGAAACTATCTTTCCACCTTACGAATCGAGTTGGCTAGAGCGGCACGGCGGTGACATTCTGCACCGCCACATGTACGCTCATGCGCTCCCTGCAGCCACTGGGTAAATTGGTACCTGCAGCTCTGCGGCGTCGGCTCTGCGGCGTCTGTAGAAACAGAGACTGTGCTTTCTATAAAGCACAGTCTCTAGAACCTAGTTTCTCATCGCAAGAACAACTGGTCCATCTATTGAATACATCTTGCTTTATTTCACTATGCCGCTTGCGGGCATGACCCCTGATATCTTCACAGAGCCTACCAGAGGTATACGATCTATACATTCAACCTCTACGGCAACGGGCTCCTTCCAGATCAGGTCGCGTTTAACTGAGACTCAAAGCGAGTCAACCCAAACCTCGGACCACCCACCATTGCCTATCAACAGCAAGCACCCCGGAAGAGACATCCCAACTGTCTTTAGTCGACTACATGGTCAACAGCAAGATTCCGAACACGCAGAGCGGAGCGCCAAATCGACCCGTCATCCCGAGCCCATGCGAATTGGTAGCGGTCATCATTTGAGACTGCCGACCACTTCGTTCTCGCAATCCGATTCATCAGCGGTAGATGCCGAAGGACCGAATCGTACTAGGCACCCCCACAAAACAGCGTCTGATCCAGCCAAAGAGAATACCGCAACTCCAGATGCTGAAGAACAGCCTAAGCACGACGGAGAAGAGGATGGGACATCTTCTCCGAGGGCCTCAACAACTGCTAGATCGTGTCACGACAAGCTATGTGAGACGCTTCGGAAAAAAATGACTACGAACGAGAAGGGCGTCATGTACGTCTATTATGACACAAACAACAGAGAGTCGGGTTACAAGATTGGCTGGACCAGGCGAGCCTATGAGATTCGGGTCGCTGAGCAAAGGAAGCGCTGCGGTATCCTACCAATCGTCGTGCATGTTTCGGACCACCAGATCGAGTGCTGTGCCCGATTGGAACGCCTTGTCCACCTCGACTTACAAGATCACAATCGGCCTCGATGCTGCGACAATCGCAAGCACGACACTCGAATCCACACAGATTGGTTCAATGTGACCGGTGAGATGGCGATCCAGACAGTCAAGAGATGGGAGGACTTTATTCACCGAGAGAAGCCATATGGTTGTAACGGAGAACTGAAGCCTATATGGAGACATCTACTCCAGAAAAGATCATCGGTATCTCTTGATATACGAACCTTTACCCATGAAGCTCGACGCGATCAATGGATGAGCATACTGGCGCCTCCATCGGCCGCAGACTACTTTGAGGTCTACCGCAAAACTATCGGAGCCGAGCTCGGGGCTATCCACAACTCTGTCGCCTGCGCCTGGCTATATTCACAAACTTTCTTCTGGCAGATGATCACATTGCTATACGGTTTGGTCACGCTAGCGTTGTGTCGCAACATGATGGCGTTGTATGCATTCACCTTCTTTCTCGGGTGTGCTAGCGTGTCAGTTCTGGGTCATGTTCCGCTTGCTTCTCCCAAGCTGCGGCCTAAAACGCCTGTGAGGATTGGCTGAGAGGCGGAGGAAAGTCATTCATACTTGGTCGGTTCTTGACGAGGTAAACTCGAGTGCCACTCCGTTAGGGGAAACAGTGACTGGAAACGATTCTGGAATATTGACTGTTGTTGATGGGAGCTTTGAAATATGAGATTCTAGTGCCAGTTGGATACGGGTATCGTAGTGGTTCGGTCTTACTTTCCTCTCCGAGAATGTAAAGTTTTTGTTTACGAAGGCCTCGGACAGTAAACTTCCGATCATATTGTTTTTCTGAATGAGGCGCCTTAGGTATGCCAGAGCGCATCGGCCATCTTAGCAACCTGCGCCATCTCCTTCACATCATGCACTCTCACAATCTCAACACCGCGCTCTATCGCCGCCGTAACGGCGACAGCAGTGCCCCAACGCCTATCACCCGCCTGCTTTACCCCTGTAATCTTCCCAATGAACCCCTTCCGACTCGTTCCCACCAACCATGGAAGCCCTTCTAGACCAGGGTGCTTCTTCAGCTCATGCTGCCGTCGAAGTAGCTCAAGGTTGTGCTCTAGCGTTTTCGCAAACCCGATTCCGGGATCAAGAATGATGCGCCAACGTCGGATGCCCGCGTCCTCTGCCGCACGGACGCGCTCGGCAAGCTCGCGGCCTACCGTTTCGACCACGCCTTCCGGATAGGATGCTAGGCTGGTCATGGTAGCTGGTGTGCCGCGCATGTGCATAAGGCACACAGTGCAGCCAATTTTCGCCACTATAGGTAACATGGCGTCGTCCATCATACCTCCACTAACATCGTTGATCATGTTTGCACCGGCTTTAATAGCTTCTTCGGCAACCCGTCCGCGATATGTATCGACGCTGATTGCTGTCTTGGACGCTTCTGGCATTGAGCGAATGAGCCTTATAGCCGGTAAGACACGTGCTAGCTCTTCTTCGGTAGAGACCTGCACTGCACCAGGTCGAGTTGACTGTCCGCCTACGTCGATAATGGTGGCTCCATCGGCAATGTGCGATTTGATGGTTTTGCTGAGAGTCGCCCTATTGGTGTTGAAATTTTGGCCGCCATCTGAGAAGGAATCCGGTGTGACGTTCAGAATTGACATGATACGTGTATCTCGGTGGAGCTGAGTAGACGAGGCTGGAGACAGATCCGGCGCCAGTGGCATCATTGGTCTTAGCGGCTCAACTGATTTCGGTAGTTGCTTTAGACGACACTGAAGGAACTTTTGGTATGGGTCATGATTTTGTGCGTCTACAAGCATGATTCTGTTGATGATTAGTGCTACACTTGGACGGGACGATGACGAGGTACTCAGAAAGCGGTCGCAGGACGAATTCTCTCTCCAGCATGAGCGGGTGAGGGATCTGTAGCCTGTCGTCCGAGTAGGTAATCGTGTCATAAAGCAGAATGTCTAAATCGATATTCCTGGGTCCTTTGTCTATGACCTTGACACGACCCATGCTATTTTCGACGGCCTGAAGCTCATTTAAGAGTTCAATTGGGGATAGAGTGGTTACTATCTACTTGAGTTAGGGTTAGTCTTGCAGCCAAATAGACGACCAACATACCTCACAAGCGCCATTTACAAAATTTTCTTGATCGAGTACGTACATGGCCTCGGTCTCCCACAGGCTGCTAGTTCGTATAATGTCTATCTTTCCTCTAGACTCCATCTCTTTGCACGCCCTTTCAATCATGGCTACTCTATCGCCCATATTGCTTCCCAGGGCAATGAAGGCGCGGTGCTTTTCGACATGCTGTGCGACAGGATACTTGGTGAATGGCCGAAAGGAGAAGTGCCTTGGTGCCCGCAGTCGACATGGAGAGGTCACATGATTGCAGCCCTTCATAGCAGCGGAGCGCGTCCGGGTACAGGCATGTGGGACATGATGATGGGCAGTTATCCGACGAGAGAATTTTGCCGTCAGCGCGGCTCTACACGTGGACATGGCAGATTAGTGAAAAAGAGATAGTGATACTAGCATGTGACTCGGTCGGACAAAGATTGAGATTGATGCGGCTAGTCTGGGGCTGGGGAAGCCATGTGCTGGCGCTGGTGCTGATACGGCTAGGTAGGCACGTGGTAGGCTGACGCTCTCCGCATGTCGAAGATGCCTCGGCTCACGGCTGACGGAGAGTCGCAAGACCAGGACTCCGCACGTTATCAGCCGTAGCCGCAGCTGTCTCTTCACTCTGCTTGTCATCATCTTCTCTTCGTCTCCTCCTCCACTTCACCTTGCTTGTTACTCGCGTTCTTGACGTCCCGCAACGCATCAACCACTACATCACCTTCACCATGGCGTCTCCACGTACGCGAAGCCCCATGACCCATGCTTTCACATGTGCGCCGCTGACAAGCACCCAGAGCAAATCCGCACCAAGCTGACAGACTTGCTGAAGATTCAGCATCCCGTCATGCTGGCGGGCATGAACGTGGCGGCTGGCCCGAAGCTCGCCGCTGCCGTGACCAACGCTGGCGGCCTGGGGGTCATTGGCGGAGTAGGGTGCGTTACATAGCAACAAGTCCTGTTTCCCACCGTGCCGTCTACTCACAACACGAGTAGGTACACGCCCGACATGCTCCGCGAGCAAATCGCCGAGCTGAAGGGCCATCTGAATGACCAGAACGCGCCGTTTGGCATTGATTTGCTGCTTCCCCAGGTTGGCGGGAGCGCGCGCAAGACCAAGTACGTGTTGGCGGGATTCGTCGATTGGAGCGTCCGGGACCATCAGGCTGACTTAGACATAGCTACGACTACACCAAGGGCAAGCTGAACGAGCTCGTCGACATCATCATCGACTCCGGTGCCAAGCTCTTCGTGTCGGCCGTCGGCGTCCCCCCCAAAGCCGTCGTCGACAAGCTGCACAAGGCCGGCATCCTCTACATGAACATGATCGGACACCCCAAGCACATCAAGAAGTGCCTGGACATTGGCGTCGACATCATCTGCGCGCAAGGAGGCGAGGGCGGTGGACATACAGGAGACGTTCCCACCTCCATCTTCATCCCGGCAGCCGTCAAGATGGTAGAGGGCTACAAGTCGCCCTTGACCGGTGAGCAGGTCCAGATCGTGGCTGCCGGTGGCATCTTCAATGGCCAATCGCTCGCGGCCATGCTCACATTTGGCGCTACCGGCGTCTGGGTGGGCACGCGCTTTGTCCTCTCCGAAGAAGCCGGCGCGCCCAAAGCCCACCAAGAAGCGGTCCGAACGGCCGGCTGGGACGACAATATCCGCACCATCATCTTCACGGGCCGTCCGCTCCGTATCCGCACCAACCCCTACGTGGCGAATTGGGAGGAAAACAGGCAGAACGAGATCAAGGAGCTCACGAGCAAGGGCATATTGCCTGTCGAACATGACCTCGAGCAGCTGGGCGATGATCTTGACGATGAAACCATGGACAATGCCCGTCCCTTTTTGATGGGCAAGGTTGCTGCTGTGGTTAACGAGAGGAAGAAGGCGAGGGAGATTGTGGACGAGCTCGTTACGGATGCTGTTAAGTGGTTGCAGGTTGGCAACTCGTTTATTGTGTCCAAGTCGAAGCTATGAGTAGTCGTTTTCCGTACTTTTAATAATCATCTACGTCTCGCCCACTATCACCATGCGTACGTCCCTTATTTACATCATTCGCATTGCTTCGTCCGGGCGCGTGGGTAAGGTTATTTATAGGACCTAGGAATCATCTGCTGTGGACATTACTTTGGGTCCGATAACGATGCCGATTCGTACTCCGACAGTATTATCTATTGCCACGATCTGCAAGTTTGTCCATGTGATAGCGAAATTGTTGCATTGAGAAGTGAGCTAGGTAGTACGATGTAGTAAACGAACGAACGGCAAGAACAAGTTCGATAGCAAAGCTGAGTATATACAGTACATCGCAGGCAACAGTGAAACGCCTAAACTAGATCGCTACCACGAACACATATTTTACAACTTGCTTCCGCCACCCATCAACTCGGCGCCCGCCCCTGAAATAGCCAGTTTACCAGTTTCCTTGACCTTCGTCTGGAACATGACCGTATTACCAACCTTCCACATCTCCGTGATGAGTGTTTGGCCAGGCAGTACTACGCCCGCGAACCTGACCTTGATGTTCTTAAACGGTCCGTATGTCTGCAAGACATGTTTCCCCGAGATACCGAAGCTGCATAGGCCATGGAGAATCGGGGTTGGGAAGCCACCAGCTTTGCTGAAATTGGGATCAATATGAAGAGGGTTCAGGTCCCCAGACAGACGGTAAATGGCTGCTTGTTCCTCTGTCGTCTTCTCTTCGACGGCAACATCTGGTGCGCGTTGCGGTGGCTTGTATGTCTTGGTTGCTGCGCCTCGTTCTCCACCTTTCTTTTGACCACCAAAGTTTCCGGACCCGCGGATGAACACTGTACTCTCGTTATAGAAGATCTCTTCGCCAGTCTTTGCGTCTTTAGTCACGGATCCGTAGACGACAAGTCCCGCAGCGCCCTTATCAACAACCTCGACAAGCTTCGGTATCGCGACGAGTTTGGCTTCGGTGGGAATGGGAAACTTTCGGATTTCGAGAAATTGTTCACCGTGCAGGAGCATGCGCGGATCGAAGTTGGGAACAATTTCGTCGAAAGAGAAGGCAGGCTCGGCGTTGAAGGGTGGGACGACACCAAATGTGGGGATGACTTGGAAGTTCTCGTCGCCTTCGTAGACAAAGGGCAGGTCGGTGCGCTTTGCACCGATTCCAAGGTCTACGATAGTTGGTTAGTGGGAGTCGTGAGTGTGGTGGGAGGAGAAGATAACTTACTGTACAGGATGACGTCCCTCTCGGTGTATTCGAAAGGAGTTCCCTCAGCCTTAGCAGCCAATGCCTTTTTCTGAGCTTCGAGGACTTCCTCATTGCTCTTGGTAGGCTTCTTCTCCTTCTTGCTCTTCTTGCTGGTGTTTTCCATGTTCGCCATGATCGACTTCAGACCACTGGCGTTGTCAAACGGATGGTCAGCGCGGCCGTCGTCGAAGTTGATGATGCGTTCCCACTGGGCAAGGACAGCCTCCGGAGTAAGCTTTACGTCGACCGGGAAGCCGTGGCCGCCGGTGCGCTGCCACCTGGTCTGAGCGAACCAACCGGAGCCCATCTCGTACAGGCCACCGGTTGGCTCGGGGGCCTTGTCTGAGACGAGCAGAACGACGAGAGGAGCGTTGAAATCGGGCTTGAGGGCTTGGACAATCTCCTCAGGCATAATGCTTCGGGTCATCTGCGTGCCGGCGTTGGGGGCGACAGTGTTAACGAAGATGTTGTTCTTCTTGCCCTCAACAGCAAGAGATTTGGAGAAGCCAAGGATGCCGCACTTGGCTGAAGCGTAGTTGGCCTGCCCGAAGTTGCCGTAGATGCCGCTGGTCGAGGTGGTGTTGACGATGCGGCCGTACTTCTGCTTGAGCATGTAGGGCCAGGCAGCCCTGGTGCAAGCATATGTGCCGAAGAGATGCACCTTGTGGATAATGTCCCACTGGTCGTCGGTCATATTGGCAAAAGCCTTGTCACGAAGGATACCGGCATTGTTGATGAGGATGTCGATGCGGCCGTACTTCTCAATGGCAGTCTTGACGACGGCCTCGCCATCTTGGACATCTGCCTTGTTGCCAACGGCCTCTCCACCAAGCTTCTGGATCTCCTGCACAGTGTCATCGGGATTTACCAGATCGTTCACAACGACCTTGGCGCCGCGCTTGGCGAGTTGCAGGCAGTAAATGCGGCCGAGACCAGCACCTCCGCCCGTGACAAGCGCGACCTTGCCCTTAAAGTCAAGCTCTTCGCCCTTGGGGTTGGGCGGTAGTTGGTTGGCCTTCTCGAGCAGCTCGAGCGCGTTGGCCGGGCCCTGGGCGTGTTCTGGGGCGGAGAAGTTGACCACGTCCTTCCACTTGGCCGCAACGGCGCCGGGTGTCAGGGAATCGTCGGCCTTGAGCAGAGCGCCTGAGGCTCGCTCCCATCGCAGCTTGGCTACGTGTCCTGCGCCAGCCTCGAATATGGATCCCGTCTCGGTCGAGGACTTGTGCGTCAGGACGGCGACGATGGGGACGATCCACTCGGGCTTCAGCTTGTCGAGCACATCCGGAGGCATCACTGTCTCCGTCATTCGGCTGGCGGCGATGGGCGCAATGACGTTGCAGAGGATGTTGTACTTGAGTCCTTCCTTTGCCAGTGTCTCGGTGAAGCCGACAAGGGCCAATTTGGCAGCTGTGCATGATGGTCAGCCGTGTTCGCGGTGTTTTGACCAAGGGGAATCAACTGCGTGGGCCAGCATACCGGAGTAGTTGGTCTGCCCAAACGACCCAAACAGGCCCGCAGCCGATGCGGTGCTGATCAGCCGGCCATACTTCTGTTTCCTAAAGTAGGGCCAGGCCGCGTGCGCACACTTGTACGCTCCATAGACGTGCACTCTGTAGATCAGGTCCCAGTCGGCTTGCTTCATGTTCTTGAAGCTGACATCGCGCAGAATGCCGGCATTGTTGATGAGCACATCGATGCGCCCGTAGGCGTCGATGGCCGTTTTGATGATGGCCTCCCCATTCTCGACCGAGTCGTAGTTGGCGACCGCCTTGCCACCTGCAGAGCGGATCTCTTCGACGACCTTGTCTGCGGCCTGCGTCGCTGGGGAATTAGTCTGTGCCGAGGCAACCATGGGCCATCCCAGGAGGGATGGAGGGACGTACCGCTGAACCCTGTCCTTCACCTTTGAAGCTGCCACCGAGATCATTCACGACAACATTCGCGCCGCGGCTGCCGAAGAAGACGGCATACTCGCGCCCCAGCCCACCGCCAGCGCCCGTCACGACAACCGTCTGGCCGTCATAACGCAGCTCTTGCGCAGCCATGGTCTGTCTATAGTCTTCTCGACAAAGTCTCCTCGTTCGCCGTAGAGCGTTGCGACGGTGGAATGCTTAAACCGCAACAGACAGAGCGGCTATGGTACGTGCCTAGGTACGCTTCAAACTGCAACTGGGTATCAACAAAGATCCCAGACTATAGGCGTAATAAGTAAAAGTGGTAGTAGAGTGCAGGAGGAGAGAATAGAGGATAGGTGGCTCCGAGACGTGATGGCTATGTAAGAATGTGAAGCCGTCGTCCTGACCAAGTCTCATGAAAGCAGCCGAGCTGTTACTGATGACGAGTTACCTCGGCCCTGACGGCAGTTGGTCATGTGTGGAGAAGGGGAGGCCCGTGCGCCCTTCACACTTTCACATGCCTCTCTTCGCCCATGGAGAACTCCGGCCTATCATCTGACAATGACGAGCGCATTCATGCCGAGTCTGCATGCTTCTCAAACCCAGACGACGACACTGAGAGTTTGCACGACTTTGTAGTAGTTATTACAGGTGCCTTATGTAACACGACATATATACCATCATGTCTCTCATGCCTCCGCTTTCACATCGCTTGCGAGCCCCGAAATGTGCCCGGCCCTATAACTCCATCATAGCATCATCAGGCATTGGCAACGCGTGAAAAAAGAATCATAACTGCAAACATGTTGCAAGGCCTGCAAACTGCGTTCCGACCCCTTGTTGAATACGTGCTAAGTCCAGGCGCCCATTGATTTGGGTTGAGCCCGTTGGCGAAATCTGCCATGGTTGTACTTCCTTGCCCCGTATCATCAACCTCCTTTCATTAAAAACCTTGGTCGAACGATCGCATAGCTCTTGAGCACGGATACATAAGCTCTGGAGCTGTGTTTGAGAAACACAACCACGATCTAAGTCTGGAAATCCTGTGGCAACTGGGACCGCATTACACTCCTACAGTATCGACTAGTAAACACTTACACACACGCGTCAGTACCTGTACAGCGTGCATGGCTTACTGAATGCGGCATGGCCTTGACTAATGGTATGCCCACAAACAATTCCCACTCTTCTACGCCCTTCATGTGTAGCGGTCTGAAAAGGAATGATTGTTGGAGATTCCTGTCGCTTTCGACCATGGTCGATACGTTTCTGAGCCTGCGTATGCGGGGGATATTTGTTAGCACGATGCTCAGTGTGTGGGGTCAGTCCACCTCTAGTAACTGCATGCTTTTGGATGAATATCGGCAGCCTTTTCGTCCGTACCTATAAGGGCCAACAGGGTGAGGTTTTTATTTTCTGTGTCAGACATTCGATGTTTGGTGTACCTTAGCCCTCGCAGTAGCACGCGGCGACTCACTCACAATCTCACGAGAGCTCCTGGTGTTATAGGAAGGCGACACATGGTACCCTATTTGGTGTCAGACATGTAGGATAGCGCGACTACCATCGTGACCTTGCGATGAATAACTCTGTGTCCTCTGCCAACACAATGCGCGTATTATGCCACCCCGTAGTATATCTTGAGCTTAGCCTAGGCACCATGAGCTGAGCAGTGGCGTCGCTTCGGGAGCCTACGCTCCAGTGCCATGCCAGCGGTGTTAGGTATTGTCGCAGATTGTCAGCGGGGCCATCCGCCCGTCTGATGCATGCACCACGTGCCCATCTACAGCGGTATTTGTATAGAAACGCGGACACTGCCTCCGTGCCCGAATCAGTGTTTCCTTGGTGTGCGGTTGGCCGCCCTCGAACTACAGCTTTGATAATAGCCTGCATGATAGACCCGTTCGGGACGCAAAGCTTCGCCGATACCGCTACTGACCGCCAGAGCCATGATGAGTCGTCTAGGTATTCCCCCGGCTATTTCTGAACGGGTACGTAGACTGACCGCCGCTTCGGCGATTCGGCTTGCCGGATAGGGAGGTTCCCTCCTCACAGCAAGTGTATTATCGACTCTTGCTTTTCAGGCTCAGCCCCGAATGCCAGACTCTTAATGGAAAGTTGTCTTGTCCCATTGCCGACCACTTACGGCCGGTTATCGTTATATGAATGCGGCGGAGCAAGCTACAGTCCTCTTTCCGCATTGGTCGTCCATTTCGCCGGCGTGATACCTAGTCACTGAAGTTGGATTATGACGAATATCCCCATGACAAGCTATCCTCTGGTGAAGGAGAGGTAGGGCCTGATCTTCGAGGCTCCAAGGCATCCAGACTCTGATATGCGTCCTTAAGACTTGCGGCTACTTCGTTAACATGCTATGGTGACGTTCCTGTTCGCCACGATATCGGATAATTTTGCGCTCTTGCCGAGCTTTTCGCCAACTCACAGCACTTTGCAGATCTCAAAGCGTATAGATACACCGTACCTCCTCACGCCGTTTGCGTTCCTCTTCAGGGCTGGCCTTGGCATTGTCAAACCTCGTTCACAATCGATCCACAGTGTTCCCACAGCTCTGACAGGGTCTCCTACCGGGCGACGTGATCAGCCATGAGCGAGGACGAGCAGAGGGTGACCGTTCACGGCCGAGTATTCCAGAAGATCTCACTCGACGACAACATCTATTTCGCGCCTGTAGCCATCGACGATCGCGAAGAAGACCGACTAAGATGTCAAGACAGCATCATATCGGACATGTTCGGAGGTAGGCTATTCTCCCCTCGAATCCCGGTAATAGAGCCTCGCGCCATACTGGATTGTGGCTACGGTGGGGGTGACTTCGCTGTCCAATGTGCGGAAGAATTTGAGGATTGCGAGGTGCGTATTTGAGCACTCTCGACCGAGTTTGAAAGAAATGGAGCATCTTGCAAGACTCCAAGCATCGAGAAGAAAAAACACTGACCTGTGCCAGGTGACTGGTCTCGACATCTTCCCTATGTAAGCAGCTTCCCTATGAGAGTCCTGTGTATAGCCAGGTACTGAGTTCGTTACCCTTCTAGGTATCTTCCGGACCAGCCCTACAACCTCGAGTTGATCTGCTACAACCTCAACGACCCGTTTCGCGAGCCGGAAATATTTGAGAGGAACAAATACGACCTTATCCATTCGCGATTTGTGTTGCCTGGGATCAAAACCAGGAGATGGGCGACATATATCAGGGATATGAAGCCACTGCTACGGCCGGGCGGGTGGGTCCAGATAATGGAGTACGACCTTCTCGTCCGGTCTCATAACGGGCGTCTTCCCGATCAGTCTGCTTTGACGCGATGGTGGCTATCGTACGCACACGCGATGACGCAAATGAATCGGGATCCAAGGATCGGTCGGCGACTGCACCAGCTTCTACAGGATCACAGGTATCGAGATGTTCGAGTTGACGTGGAATCGCTCCATATAGGTGCATGGTCCTCAGGTACGATGTTGCAGCTGTTCTCGAATCGTCTTGCCATGTTCTTTTCCTCGGTCACTCGGCTATAGTTTGGCCCTCCACTCTTTTGTCCATGCTCTTCACTGCACCATTTCACGCCCTACTCGTCCAATAATCCTTCCTGGTCCCACATGGCTGCTGACAGATCTTGTACAGATGCAGTCAAAGCTAGCCTCGGTAGAAGGTGTGTCGCAGTACGTAGCTAAACTCGGGACGCTCGGCGGATGCATGCTGACAGCTTATCTGCGCGCTTAGATGATTGGTGATATGCTCGAGTCGCTCGGTATTTGGCCTTTCACATCGAAGCTCGGTTGGACGGCCGGACAGTTCGAGCATCTCATGGCGGAGGTTCGCACAGAGCTGGAGGATTTGGATATGAAGCTATACATCAATCTGTAAGTGAGCGAGTGCCATGCTGACGGGAGCGAAGCTGACTGGCACTTAGATATGTCGCCCGGGGCCGCCGGAGTACTGGATGATACGCAACTTGGGCGTTGAGATGTGTTGTTTATCTTAACTCAGATGCAGCTAGGCTCGTATTGGGAAGACGCGAAGGAGTCGCGTTGTCCTCAGATTGTAGGGACGTCGAGAGTCTGCTGGCGAGTCGGGGTAGGTGGACGGCGACATGCAGCGGAGCGGCGCAGCATCAACATGGGCACTTTGCGAAGCTCCTTCACGGAGGAGTGTGGTATTGGGTGGGCATGGGAAGGGGATAGCAAGGTGTGTTGGAGAGACGAGGAGGGAGAATGGAATCGGGGTGAGGAATCGGGATGAGAAAGGAGCAACCACCATCTACGACAGCCTCGAACCAACGTCCTCTCTCTTTTAGACGGAGAGCAATGGGACTGGCGTACCACCACGTGCATCTCGTGACTCTGGGCACTGAATAATATTGGTAGCCTCCGCGGATCCAAACTTACGGCGCCGACAGCTTGGTAGCGAAGGCAGTGTTTTGGGGACCTTCCAGCTTCAGCCTTCACGCCTCCCGCCTCGACAGCACATGGCCACGGTCCCGGACGGCATGGCAGCTCGGAGTCTCACAGGTCAGCGTGCAACAAATCATGGACGCCTCGAGTAGGTACATGGTACGGAGACGCTGGCGCTGGCGACGCTGCTTGATGTCCGTCACGGCCGCCAAACATGGCTACGTTATCATCATCTCCACTAGGTACGGCGTATCGACGGTCGACTATCGAGTGCCGTAGTCCAATACGGTTAGAAATACCCACCAGGAGTGCGTGCACCGGGGAAGCGGGTACCGTCCAAGCACCCACATCGACTAACGGCGGCGTGACTAGATGCTCTGTTCCAAGCTTAATAATATGCAGTGCCATCTCGATCGCCCAGCGATAAGCGCGAACGGACCTCTGTGAATGAACTCGCTGACCCCGAGTCCCGACGATGTCAAGTTCCTGGTGCCTGCTTACCCTACCACGTGCTTAGGTACCTAGGTAGTTACTCACCCGGCTTGCACCACCGATGTACGCGCACTATTCGACCTTTTAGCCTGATGCCCGACCGACCATATCCACAAAGCGTATAGCTCCCGCGACCGACATCGTTTTCCATGTCGAACCGGGCTCGCGTCCCCTCAATCGCCCCGCGATCCAGCCTCAATTTACCGTAGATTGTTTGCCGATATGGAGCAAACCATGTATCGGCGGAATGGAGTCCCTAGTGCTGTTTACATGACCCGCCCGCGTCTGGTCGGTTGAGCAGTATAAATACCCCTGGGCTTGTCGGCGCGAGAACCAGGTTACCGACAGCCCAGCCACGTCTTTCACAATGCCGTCTTCTTGGTCTATCCGCTTTCTTGTCGCAAATTTGGTGATTGCTGTTGGTATTGCGGGGAGGCACTCGGGATGGCAGAAGGGCAAATTCAAGACCTTGGTGACGTTTGGCGACAGCTACACGGATGAAAATCGACTGGGATACTTCATCAATAATAACGGTTCTGCGCCTCCAGTCGCGTGGCAACAGCCAGTGGTACGTTCTTGTTTACGAAGAGAACAGCAACTACATTCGCAATTCTGACGACCTTCCAGGGACTGGCTACCGCCTCCGGTGGTCTCTCATGGGCTCGCATCGCCAGCATCTATTCGCACACGGACCTCTACAATTACGCCGTCTCGGGTGCGGTATGCTCTAACCAAGTAACCCCACGCTATTTCTCCGCCATCAACGCGCCCTTCCCAGACATTGATAGCTACGAGCTCCCCGCCTTCGTCGCCGACTCCAAGGCACGAACCTCGAGCGGCACCAAATTTTTCACTGGCAAGGCCGACAGCACCGTCTATGCCATCTGGATCGGGACGAACGACCTCGGAAACGATGCTTTTCTGACCGACAGTCAAGTGCCTGGCAAGACAGTCGCAGACTACATGGACTGCGTGTACGAGCAAGTGACGCGCTTGTACCGAAACGGGGGCCGCTACTTCGTAATCATGAACCTGGCCCCACTAGACCTTTTGCCCCAGTACCAGCAACCCGAGAACGGCGGACTACAGTCGACACAATTCTACCCCGATAGCCCGGGCAAGAATCTTACCGAGATTCACGGCCGAATTCAGAACACGGTCGCCGCGCTCAACCAGGTCTACAAGTACCGGACCCCGTTCGAGGCCGAGATGGAGGACTGCTGGAAAGGCGCCAAGATCGCTAACTTTGACGTGAACGCGCTCATGACCGACATGTACTATCATCCGGCTAGCTACCTCAATGGAACAGCGCCGCTAAATGTGGAGGGTGTGGCGCATCCATGTGATGCTTCGGGCAGCAATTGCACCACTGTAACGAGCCCGGATAGCTTCATGTGGTATGATCCGCTGCACCCGAGTGAGCAGACGAGCCGTGTTGTTGCCAGGGAATTCGTCGGCGTACTGGGTGGCAAGAGCAAATGGGCTACGTATTGGGGATAGATGTTGATCTTGGTGTGGTAGCCTACAGCATCACGTTGGTAGTGGCCTACCTGTATGCGAAAATGTCAAGAAACGCTAGATTCTTGCAAACATCAATCCATGTCGAGGCGGCTCTGATGACAAGCTCGGTCTCATACGAAGAGAGTAGCGTACAGTCATAAAAGACAAACACGTCATCTTGTTCTGCTGATACGTATGGTTATGCTATAGCTAAAGAACAACAATAATCAGACTCCATTGCTCTGCCTCGTACCCTGAGTGCCAGAACACCGATTCTAAACCTCTACCCAATAACCCAAGCCACATCGAATCCTCAGCACTCAAATACTCTTACACCACCTCTCCAACCCACGATCCGCACCCCTAATCCCCTTGAGCACCTCACCCACCTCCTCAAGCGCGACATCACATCTTACCATCCCAAACGCACCCACCTGCCCCTGCACAACCGGCATCACAAGACCCAACTCCACAAGACCCTCCCATTCCCGACGCCCTACATCTTTACCCCAGACCTTGCTCGTTGAGCTACTCGAACTCAGTCCGCCGGCTGCTGACTGTATCCTTGCTCGTGAGGCGAGTGTGACGTACTCGTCGTACGCCATGTTAAAGTTACATGTATCAGAGTCGTGGATGATGTCTAGCCGTGCGGCTGCGATGAGCAGGGAGAGAGAGAGAGTGGATAGGTGGGGTATCAGCGATAGTTTTGAGTCTGGGGCGGTGAGAGCATTGGTGGGTGTGAAAGGCGTTGTTGTTGAGATGGTGGCGGTGGGAAGGAGGAACGATGTCAGGATTTGCGGTATAGATTTTGTGAGGTAGAAGGGTGGTGCGAGATGTGTTGTTAGAAAGGAGGGGGTTGCGAAGAGTTTCTGGTCGTTGTTAGTGTAGAACAGGGAGAGAAGACGGGAAGAGAAAGCTTACGGAGATGTTTGCGTTCCATTCTGTTAGAACGTCTTGCTTCGCGTCCTTCTTTCCTTTCTTCCCTGGCGTAGTCTTGGTACCAGCCTCAAGTATGCCTCTCTCTTCCACACTCAATTGCTCTGGCTGTATCAATAGACAGGCTTTGCATATGTCTTGGAAGGCAGTAAACGTCGTTGCCAGCCTTAGATGCACATAGCGGTGGCTGAAACGACTCTTGACACGCTTTTCGAGACTATTAGTCACATCGATGCGTGTTGTAAGGCCCAAGACTGCGATTGGAGCCTTTCGCGACTGTGCGATGTCGAAGAGGTTGTAGAGTAGTGTTTGACGTGGATGGTGAGCGAAGAGGTCAAACTCGTCCATGACGAAGATGACGGCTTTGGCAACTTGGTCGGTAACCTCGCCGGTCTGTTCGGACGGATGCGAGAGCAAGGCGAGTAGCGTTGCCAAGGTGTCAGCATAGTTCTTCCCCGGTCCACTACCGTCTTCCTCAATGTCCATCTCTTTGCCAAGCTGGCGCCAGATGTCACGTAGGGCGATCTTATCGTCTGTATGTAGGAAGCCGCTTAGGCGGACGACGTGGTATTGGCCGCCATTGTCCTTGGAGACTTCGGATAAAACGTTGTTGACGAGCGCCGTCTTTCCACTACCCCTTGCGCCTATGACGAGCATCGAGTTGCCTTCGCCAGCTGTGATGGTGTGTTCGACCAGTTGGTGCACCGCCTTGTACTCTTCGTCTAAGCCGACCAAGGGCGAGGCACGTTTTCCAGTGATGCGTTCCATAACAACCGTCTTTAGCAAATCCAACTCTCGGCCTGCAGGAAGGTTGGTATGTATAAGTGAAGGTACGAGCTTTTCTTTCTGGGCTGAAGTGGGCTTGTTGAACGGACTCGGTTCTGTTGGATCCAAGACACTGCCGAGAAGGCTATTGCCGTCTACTTCCATACTGTCGTCGTCGTCGTCGTCGTCGTCCTCGTCGTCCTCGTGGTGCCCGCTGGCCTGCTCTTCGGCGTTCGACCAGTGCTCCTCATCATGGTTTGTAATGTGATCGGCGCGGTTCATGCGTCGCCTTGCGCTTGCAGTGGGTTTCCTACTGCGCGTCGGAGCAGCGTGGCCCAGTTCATCTTCGGTCTCGGGTACGGTCGTCGGCTCTTCTGTGGGTTTGCGGCGCTTGGGCCATCTCGAAGGTGTTGCCTTCGTGGCCTCTTCCTGTTCAGCGTCGTGCGGCGCCATGTCTCTTCGTGCCGTCTTCCTCGTCGACCGTGGCTTTGACCGAGTGGTGCCGTTGACGCCATCTTGCAGCTCCTCTAGCTCTTCTAGCTCTTCTTTCTTCTCGGCAGCAGGACGCGGCTCTTTCTTTGCGCCGTTCCTGTAGCCCTTGGCCACGTTTCTGAATGCGGCCCGACTCGCGCTTTCGGCTTTGGTAGGTCGCCCCCTGCGCCGTTTTGGTGGTGTTGTGCTGGCCTGCAGCTCATCCGTACCCGCAGTGCCTTCCCTGGATCGTGTCTGCAGTGATCTGCGGGCTGGTCGCGGCGATGTGGCGACGTGCAATGCGCCTTCGATGTCGTCGTAGACATCGATGTCGTCCGCGGCCGTTTGCTTGGCGCGGGTGCCATTCGTCGTGCTCTTGGGGGGCCGACCTCTGCGCTTCGGGCTATCGAGCTTCCTCCGCTTCGAAGCGCGTGGAGAATCGTCCATGGCCGTAGTCAAGACGGTTCGGCGTAGAAGGGATGTGAGCAATCAGTGCATTACCGTATCGACGCCATAGCTGCTGTGGTGGGTGAAAGTATCAATGCTGACGAGCTGTCAAAGTTTCTTAGGTAAGTACGTAGTCGTCGGGTCGCGTCAATCGCCGACCCTGGAAGTCGCGTCGCGCTACCTGCAATCCCGTCTGCCAAGCATTAGGTACTCCCCCACATCTCTCTTCGACTTGCCTGCAGAACAGACTTCGCCGTCACAACAACACACATGTCACAATCGTCTACAAGTCGAACTACTTGGAACTGAAGAGCATAGTAGCCACCACATATCGGTCTAGGACGAACACCCTGCGCGTTACAGAGCCAACATGGTCACCAAGTGTGTGCACCAATAGGCTATTCGCGACTCCCATCTTGGCATCGCGTATACGTAGCTTGAAACGGACCCACGCCAACCCTCCGTACGAACAGCATCTCGGCCCTTGGTACGAAACATGTTCTTCTTCTCCGCAATCTAATCATGCCCCTCCGTCACGCAAATGTCAGGCAACAACCACAGGTCAATTCAGGTTTCACTCACTTCACCGTCATCTCATTGGAGCCCGTCTAAAACCTCGAACATGATCGGCGAGACACTGCTTTCCATTAGATTGCGAAGGACATCATAATAAGTCAAAGCGGCTACACAAGAACACACAGTATGGTAAATCCCAACAGTGACCCCAGGCCTCTTCGAGCCGAATGTCAAACAACTGGCTATCCTGGGGCTTACAGGCGTCGATATGACTGTGGGGCTCCAAGTTGGCCGGCCATGCCTGGAACTCTGCGTGCAGTAAATATATAGGTAGCTTGGGGATCCTCTACTTGATGCCAATCAACAAGTCGCTTCTCTCTCGTGCTTTTTTTTCTGTCCTTCTCTTCCTATACCCTAGTGGTGTACTTCCGTTCTTTTTTTGGCTGTGCCAACCCACCTTTTCATCAGCGCCACAAGTCCTTCGATTCATTGAGATTTCCACATACAACCTGTCATTTACACGGCTACTATCAAGATGAGATCCGCAGTTGTCCTCGCTCTCGCAAGCACAACGCTGGCTGGTACATCCATCCCACCCTCCTTACTGTCAATTTACCAACGACAATAGTATCCTTGAACAACGTCATCGGCGTCGTGACGAAGAGACAAGAGGGTAGCACTATTTCGCTACCGAGCTTCACGCTTGCGGATCCCAGTAATACAGTTGGTGTACCTACCGTGCCTACTTCCACCGTCGATCCGGAACTACCGGTTGTTACCCCGACCTCTGGTCTGCCGCTGCCCACAAACACCGGCGAGCCGTTGCCGACGGGAACAGGTGGTCTCGCATTTCCAACGGGACAGCCCGGCCTGCCTTTCCCGTCTGGCATTTTCCCTATTGGATCTGTATCCCAGTTCCCAACCGGTGGCTCCCCGATGCCAACAGGCGCACCTTTCCCCACCGGCGGGTTCCCGATACCCAGTGGTGGCGTTCCAAGCTTTACCGGTATCCCTATCCCTACGACTATGCAAACTAAGACGCGTGGCCCGCAACCGACGGCCGCACCTTTGTTTCCTGACCAAGATGGTGGCGACTTGGGGAGCGAATTGCAAGGCTGGTTGGATTGGCTTGAGGGCTTGTTTGGAGGTGGGAAGAGTCAGATGGTCCAGTAGACGAGGAGGGGAATAGGTCGTGGGGGTTAGATGCACAAGTCGTTTTCATGATACATTTCCATTTCTGAGACACAAGTTTGTATAGTTACCCCTTTTTATAACTCACATGCATACGTACATACATACACAGAGGACAAGTTGATTGCAAACCAATATAAGGGATTTTCTTTTCCAAGAGCGTCGCCTTTTGACACAGTGCTCTACTTGCCTTCTTTCTACGTGAATCAGGGATAGAGTACTAGTAGGAATATTAGGTCCGATTGGAAAGTACGGGGATGGGCTTGAAGTATGAGATAGCACATGAATACATTGTAGTACTAAGTCTACTCAAACCCCATGTTAATGATGAAAGTCAAAAGTTGACTACCGCCGTTGAGGGCAGCAGTCGGGTATCTTTAAGCGATCCAATCCTGTCTCATGCTTGACTTTTCGTCTCCCCCTCTTTATCTGCTGTTTTTGTACTGGTCGTCGAGTTGAAGAGACGCCTTCAAGATGCTACTTCGAATGTGCATATTACACATGCGATATGTTTTTCCGATCATAAAAACATAGCCAATTACGCCAAAATATACAACAGGCTCCCAAAATAGCGGTGGTTGAAGTGCAAGGGTACTGTTGAAGTAGAACATGCTCCTGTATGTTGTTGAAGAATCGATGTGCCGAAGTACCGAAAAGAACGCCGAAAGGAGATGATCATGCCGCGTTGGGTGCGGAAGTCCGAGGTCGTAATTTGATGATGTGATATTAGCTGGAAGCTGATAGACCCTTTATCCCGTTGGTCACTTCAACGGCTGCTGCTTTGGCAGCGTCGATGAGGCTTGTACCCTCTTTGTTGCCAGGTTTATGCTTCTCATTGTTGATGCCACCAGTATTGCTAGTTCCGTTCGTTGCGTCGTGACCATTCACAGTGGGTAAATCAGCGCTAGGGTTGTGTAGCGGCCTATCCATGTCTTCGACCTCTAGTCCGTCGAAGATGGGGAAGATGCCGCGCGTTGCGTGGAAGTCATTATGAACAATGTTGAGGAGGTACCAGGTGTCTATGACATCCTGGATGACGTAGCGTGAAGGGCTAACACCCGCATGACAATTCGCCCACTGCTGGCCGAGTCGGTAGAACTCGTCCTTCCAGGCGAGGAAGCTGACTGTTTCGACGATGGTAGGCTGTACAATCTCTTTCCCTGGGAAGACACCCCATGTGACGGCGTTAGGTCCTTCATTAGGAGCATTTGTCTTCAGATCGCCGTCCTTGTTCACGGCGTAGTATGTGAACTCAGGATCGCGCTCGAGACGCGTGATGATCTCAGCGATGTATTCGGGCGAGACAAAGACCTCGAGGTACGCCTTTTGATAGACGTAACCGTTGCGCGGTCCCCAGCCAAAGACTGGATCAGATGACCGGGCGCCGTTGACCGCAGGCTGGGAGTTGATCGTCAAAAAGCCGCGACGGTTTAAGTCGATCAGGTCCTCCTGGATAGATCCGGCCTCGGGGGTGATGGGTTGCTCGCTCCATGGTAATGACTCCAGCTTCCCTCCCATGTAGCGTACGAACAGATCGGAAAGGTCCTTGATCGACATAGGACTACCCCAGAGCTTGATGTTCTGCTCGTTGGTTCCTTTCAGACCGATACCGTACGAATCCAACTCTCCAAAAGCGGGCGACCGAGAATCTCCCCAGCGACCGTTGGGAAATTCGTCCCAATCTTGTGTGCGTGCAATATAAGACCGGTTGCGGTTACGCCAAAATATTGGCCGTACGTTCTCGTCTCGTCGGTTGAGGGCCAAGGAGGGTCGCCAGGGAAGGGGCTTCTCCAACGGTGACTCCATATCTGGGAGGAGCTCGAGTTCCTCCAGGACCATGCGTGTGGCTTGTGCGAGATTCATCGTGTAGCTGTATTCATGAGTGAGGATTCAGTGGTCTTGGAGGGCATACGTACAAGTGCAGATGCAAGATGCCAGCATCAATCAGTCTCCGGCACATGTCCGCAACCAGAGTTTTCCCAACTTCACGCACTTCGACGTCGTCGTTCTTGACAGGCTCCAGTGCCTCGGTCCAGGGCTTCGGGATGTTGCACTTGGTCCATTGTGCTCTCCGCAAGAAAGCGGCATGCGTGTGGATTGGCATGATACCAGGGATTATGGGAACGTCGATACCCTTGGCACGCACTTTCCCCACCCACTCGAGGAAGAGGTCCGTGTCGTAGAACATTTGAGTGACGATGAAGGTCCCTCCCGCATCGATCTTTTCCTTCAAGTGGTCGATGAGCTCGTCGACATCGTCGTTGTCATCGCTTCGTTCCGAGTACCCTGCCACGCCAATATCGAAGTGGTTTCCGTATTTCTCCTTGATGTACACGACCAGGTCCTTTGCGTAGCGGAATCCACCAGCTGTTGCCTCCCACTTCTCCTTTTCACGGGGCGGGTCTCCGCGCAGGGCCAGGATGTTGGTACAGCCTGACTGGTATGCTTCTCGGAGGGCGTCGTCGAGCTTTGCTTTCTCCATGTCGGTGCAGGTAAGGTGCATGCATGTTTCGAGGCCGTATACGGATTGGGCGACTTTGACCATCTCGCAGGTCAGCTTCGAGTGGCGGCCGCCGGCGCCCCAGGTGAGGTCGATGAATTGTGGGCCGAAGCTGTGCATGCGGTCCATTCGATCGTAGAGATTTTGGACTCCCTAGCTGAAGTAAGCATGAAGCTTCCAGGGACATGAGCATACATGGCCTACCTGTGCCGTCTTCGGGGGGAAGAATTCGAAGGAGAAGGTTGGTTTTCCCTCCTCCCTCGCCTGAGCGAGCTTCTGAGAGATGTGCATGCCGAGGAATGGCAAGAGGAAGGGAAGGGATGAGAAGAGAAGAGTAGGGGAAAGAAAAGTGACTTCAATTCTGTTGGAAGTTAGTCGTGGGTACAATATCGAAAATATGCACCCCGCGATGAGCTCACGGCGGCAAGTGCAAGGATGCTGCGTGCTGCGGGTTGGAGCGTTTGACCGTTTGAGCCCCCCACGAGCTATCCGAAGTATCGTTTGCGAGCCCAGCGATCTGCGAGTGTCCGCGACATGTACCACTGCTGTCGTCGCCGTGTGTCAGTATGTAAGCGAAGGATTAGTGATGCGGTGATGCAAGTGCGCCGTTTTCCTTAGCGGAGAGTCGAATAGGAAGAGGCTAGCGCAGACGGAGGAACAATCGGAGCTCTGCCAAGTACAGGCACGTGACAGCATTGGCACATATTGTGTACTGGCACATACTGGCACCAACTGGCGCCAACTGGAGGGCGGCGTGCTGTGCGACACATGTTGCAAACGTCCACTCGAGCGCAGCGAGTTCGAAGTTGGGCGGCTTATGATGGCAGATGAAATGCCCCACACGCCCTCCCACATCCCCTCCACCATCCCTCCACCGATTTGTGGGTGCAGGGAGCAGGCACGCAGGGTGGTCTTCCAGTTTCTCCGGATTTCCCTTTGGGGTAACTGCGGAACAGGATCTTTGCGACACATGCAAGTCGTCCACGTCCATCATTTGCTTCTGTAGATTGAACACGACACTTGGGTATATCATCTCACTCCCTATCACATCGTAGCCCCCCACCGCCGCCATGCCGCCAATCACCCCTCCCCGCCGCATCGTAGGCGTCTCGCTGAAAATGTACTTTGACCTGCCCACCACCCTCTCCTACGTTCGCGGTGTCCTCCAGCTCGACGGCGATGCGTGGAATTCGCGCATAGACCTGTTCATCATCCCAGACTTCGTCTCCCTAGCCGAATGTGGCCGTATCCTCGAACCGTCCTCCATCATGCTCGGCGCGCAGGACACCTTCTCCGAGGACAAGGGCGCGTATACGGGCGAGGTCAGTCCGCTGGTGCTGCGGCAGGCTGGCGCGACCATCGTCGAGATTGGACACGCCGAGCGGAGAGCCATGTTCGGCGAGACGGACGAGACGGTTGCGAACAAGGCCGGTGCAGCAGCGAGAAACGGGCTCGTACCGCTAGTGTGCATCGGCGAGAAGACGCATCACAGTGTTGCATCAGCAGCCGTGGGCGCCGCGATACAAGAGTGCACGCCGCAAGTCGCCTCTGTGCTGGCTGCGGTGCCGGACGATACAGACATTATACTGGCTTACGAGCCTGTGTGGGCCATTGGCGCCAAAGAGCCCGCCGATGCGGACCACGTCGTCAATGTCACCACCGAGTTGAGGAAGCTAGCTGCAGGCAGAAAGGGCACGACGAGAATTGTGTACGGAGGCAGCGCCGGGCCAGGCACATTTGCGAAGATTGCCGACAGTGTTGATGGCCTGTTCTTGGGCCGATTTGCGCATGACATCCATAACCTCAAGGCAGTCATCCAAGAGGTGGGCCGAGCATCAAGCGTCTAAGCAAACGTGCATGTGGGAAGACAGACTCGCTCGAGGCTGGACAAGTCAAGTTTCGTCGCTCAGATGAGACGTCGTACTAATAGACATACCTACCGGTACTACCAACTGTTGGCTACTGGGATTCGAACTTCGAATAATGTACGAGACCCTTCATATACCCAAACCGTTCCCCTGTTTCATGACAGGATTGACATAGTCTCCCATATCGGGTTAGACGCGTCAGACGCGGAAATCCTCCGCCACAGCCTCCTTCCGATTTGTCGTCGGATGAACGCAACGCAAGCCACCTGCTACGCTCAACCTCAGTCGCACCAGCATGACATGATACCACCACCACACGCATCGCTAGTGGAACGCGGGGGTTACGGACGGTAGCCTCGGTCTCCGGATCAGCGGCCTCGTGCAATTGGTCTACGTCTTCCCATCGCCAGCTGGACGGCGAATTGACTCATGACAATGAGGGCGATTAAGGCCGCCGCCAGCTTGTCATAATCCAACGTGGCACTCGAACCGATGTCTAGCTTTGGCACTGTATACGGTTACGGTACTCCGTATACGAATCTTGACTCCAATCCAGCAAAAGAGGCGGATAAGCCTGCTTTCTCATTAATGAAGTATAAAGAGTCACAAGACAATGTATGACGCGCCGCTTAAAGACTTTTGTGCGCGAGGAGACCTCTGGGAATAAACAGTATTGGTACGCCTTCGTTTGCATATGGTGGATACATAGCACACATTTCCCCGCACAGTCAACCCGTTAGCGGCCGATCCTAGCTCGAGTCCAGGCTCTCCGCACATCCCCAGCCTGACATCTCGCAAGTGCAAGCTTCATCTCCACTTGTGCTCCGCAGAACCGATCCTATTTTCTGGCCAATCGATGCGCTAGTAGTGACTATTACCTATTACCTGGGTGAGTGCTATTGTGCCCGTTTTAGGTACTACTTTCGCCAAGCGCCCCGGGGCTGCCAACACCACTGGGAGAGTGAACATGCATTAGCAGAGATGCATCAGAAAAGGACATCACACTAATCAAGGTCTTGTGGTTAACTGATAGATCTGTTGATTTGATTGTCCCGTAAAGGACCAGATGCGAAAGTAGGCACGCTGAGGCGGTGTCATGCGAAGCACGTTCACTACAAAGGTGTGACTGCACCCGACGCTATGGCAGTTTCCAGGGATTGCGTTGTTGCGGAAGCCACGCTCGCGGCTACGGAAGCACTCCTCACCGCCTAACGAATCATTATCTGGGCTCGCATTCGCCGCCAGCCGGGGCAGATCTGCCCTCTCCCCAATTCGATCAGCTTGCATGTTGTCCAGCGCGGAGCCGCAGCGGTAGCCTTCGAACATCTGTCGTACCAGGGTGTCCTGGTTGCGGCTTCCATACACATTGTGATGATCCCTCCATGCTTTCGTCCGCGGCTACACCTTCTTGGGACTGGATTGTATGCCTTAAAGTTTGAGAAGCATGGATAGGAATACGCTTCCACCACCTACTTCACATCCCTTCCCCCCTGTCGTTGCTCTCCTACGCTCTCCTTACTCTCTATTTCTCGTTGCGAAATCTTCATAGCTACCAGTGATTCCACTGCTGGTCATCATTACAGCCACAATTTCAACTATACCGGTAGCGAGGTTTGCCATAATCACGACGCCGGAATGAACTCAGACCATCATCACAAGTACACGAGCAATGACGCCCATCTCGGAGCGACAACAGCAAGGGACGCAGAGACACTATCAGCCGGCTCTACCGCTAGAAACGAATCGACAACAAGAATCCTAGACGGCCATAACGCTCTAGAGAAGGACTTCTCCCGGCAAGATGGTACGGATCAATTGCTGCAACGCCATACTCATTCGTCGCCATCCGCTAATGTGTTGTAGCTTATGGAAATGGCTATGGCATGCATTCCCACCTCGACGCCTCACACGACTCGGAGAGTGCTCTTCGCCAGATGAGAACAGCGGGTAGTATTTCGATCTCACCTGAGCTTTTCGAGAAACTCTACCTCTCTCCCCAGAACAAGGTAGCCGGTGATCTGCGAAAGACGTTCGGTAATCCGACACCTCTGTATGTCAAGCCCGTTCGCATTCTGATCTCCAGCTACTAATGCTAGCAGTGCGCTCATCGGCTTCTTGCTGTCCCTTCACCCGCTAAGTATGGATCTCATGGGATGGCGAGGCGCGGGAGGTTCAGGAGCGGCAAGCACAGGGTGGTATTACTTTGCGGGTGGGATGCTGATGGTGCTGGGTGGTCTCGGTGAAGTGGGTATCCTTCCTGCTCTTCTTTGCTCGAATTTCTGACTTGATACTAGTGGATTCTCGGCAACACCTTCCCTTTCGTCGTCTTCACCTCTTTTGGTGCCTTCTGGCTCGGTTTCGCTGCCACGCTTCAACCTATATACAACTCGTATGGTGCCTATGCCGATCCAAGCGTCCCTGGCAGTACGGGTCTGGAGTCTGTCGGGTTTAGTGTCGGTCTTGGTAGGTTTCCCTCACATTCATACGTGGAGCCCCGCTTTTAACCACGGCTACAGCATACTTCCTCATCATGATGGGCCTCCTGTGCTTCATCTACCTTATTTGCTCCATCCGCACAAACCTGATCTTCTTTCTCATCTTCTTTTGTCTTGTCCCTGCTTTCGGACTCCTCGCCGGTAGCTACCTTCAGCTTGCAAACGGCCAAGCAGCTCTTGCTGGCAGGCTTGCCGAAGCTGCTGGTGCGTTTTGCTTCGTCACTTGCTTGTTTGGATGGTACATCTTCTTCGCAATCATGCTCGCTAGCGTTGATTTTCCGTTGGACCTTCCTCGTAAGTTCATTGTTGTGGTGTCAGTGTGGTTTCGCTTTGCTAACTTTGCACAGTCGTTGATCTCTCTGGTATTATCAAGGGTGCCGCTGAGAAGCGCAAGGTCGACCATGTTGAATGAATGCTTCCTTGCAGTGTAGCTGGATCAGGATGGAACCGAACAGCTGGGACGCCAATTTCGAAGTGATCTCTTTGCGCACTGCGAATTGTGAAAGTAAGACGGTAACCCACGGTGACACCTGTAGACAAGTTCTTCCCTCCATGTGTATATATTTCATATTTTTCGATACGGAGATTCATAATCATGTACGCGCTTCATTGCAGGTTGTAATATTCCATGCTTTCCCCCATGACACGACCACAGTTACCAGGGCACAATCCCGCCATCATAACGGTAGAATTTCCCACTATCCGCATCCTTCAATCCATTCACAACATCCAACATACTCTCTACACTGACATTTGCTTCAATCATGGCTCCCTTACCGCCCATCCTCGTCTTGACCTGTACTCACAACGATGTCAGTAATCACGTTTCTCTTCCATCTTAAACGAAGAGTTCAAACTTACCCAGCCGGGATCCATGCAAATCACCTTGACTCCAGCACCCCTAAGATCCTTGACTTGATGCAACGTCAACATGTTGAGCGCCGCCTTGCTCATAGAATAAGTACAGCACTTGGTCACATCGGTAGCCACAGTAAGAGAGCCAAGCCCGGAGCTCATGTTGAGCACCGTAGCGCCCCTCGCAAGATACTTCTGCAAGGTCTGGACGATCTTTGCCGGTCCCATGACATTCGTCTGCATATGTTCTTGCATACTCTTTGGATCTAGCGTCAAGCTCGTGTCGGACGATGTAGCATTTATGCCCGCCACATTGAACAAAAAATCAAGGTTGGAGCCAGTCTTGGACAGGATCTCAGCAACGCGGAATTCGATACCGGAAAGTGAATCCAGGCTCCCGACGTCGCATTCGATGATGTGGATGTTGTTGTTGGTGTTGAGCGATTCGAGGTCCGATACGTCGTTGGATTTGGAACGTACGCCGGCGATGATGGTATTTGACGGGTTGGAGGCAAGCTGGCGGACGAACTCTAGGCCTATGCCACGGTTTGCGCCTGTGAGGAAGTAGGTGAGCATTTTTGGCCGCTTCGAAGGTTTTCCCTTGTTGAGTGGACTGATTGTGTGGCTTGAGGGTACGCTTATTGCGCGATGGGAAATGGGAGCGGACTGTTTCGATATGATGAATGTATCCGAGATGGGTTTTTGAGGCGGAACGGCTTGGAGATGAGGACGAGAAAAGTTTTGAGATTGAGAGCGCGCGGATGATGATGTACTTCGACTCCGCGGACCGGTTGACGATCGGTCGTGCCGTGTATGGTACATGTTATCCACTGCCGCCGGGTAAAGCATAACGCTGATGTCCGGCTTTTCTCCTCTCAAGGTAGGCGATAGATCTTAGTCGGGAGATGGTAGTCTGGTCTACAATCGACTACTTGTATAAGTGCACGTACCATTCTTCCGCCGGAAGCACTTCGGTTGATTGGCCCCGAAACCCCTGCGCATTAATGTCAGAGATGTCTTTCAAACCGAGGCATTCATGCATCCGTATACCGAACACCACAGCACTGCATCAGGTCTGCAGCGGCTTCGCGTTTCAGCCACTTCGTATATGTATGTTAGAATCTAGATGTCGTGGGATTACAAGAGCGCAATCATTTGCGGAACAAGTGCGACATTGATATCGGAGACTACATGCGGTGCCTTACCTGCCATGTAGTAGTTGCGCGACACCATTCCGGGGACAATAGGTAGGGTGAGAGTGGGGAGTATTAATTATTTGTCCCATCTTCAGGTCAGACCTTCAATTATTGGTATGCTTCGTACTGGAGGGCAGAGCGTTCTATCTCAGATAGCTCACCGTCACCAGAAGCCATTCGTTGTTGCACCATGCAAAACAGTGAAACGAACGTCATCCATGTAGCTACCATATAGAATCGCTTTGTTACCGGTATAGGTGTTGAACCAAAGAAGTTGGTGTAAGAGATGTCGATTGAGATATGAGAGAGGTGCCCCTAATATGCTAACTATAGAGACTAGTCCTAATCTAGAAGTATGTATCCCATAGAAGGGGCACACGATGACAGCTTCAACTTGACGAACATTCAGCATCAGTGACTGCGTCTGGCAGTAGCTTGCGCATGGACTCTATTTCATTTGGTTTTTTTTGCATCTCGATGCAATTGTACAGCAAAGTTTCACATATATCGTTTACGCTCCCTTCTCAAATCGTTTCCCTTGCGTGCTAGTACCGACACTGCTCATACCGCGAAGATTCGTGTCAACCACGGTGCAGTGAATCAGCACATCTACCATACCTTCACTGAAGTGTCATTTGAACACCAACCAACGCCTTATCGCGACTTTTCGAATAAGTCTCACTTAGTTTCACATAGTCTCACTTCATCTACATACAGCTTCATACCTTCTAGCCTTCGACGGTCACCACGCGAGACCTCTAGCCTATCGCTTCGGCCACATCTAAGCACTGTTTTGAACCGTCACTCTCAACTCGTAGTATTTCTTCCACCAACGCCTCGTTCCGATCAACTCCTCACCCCAGCCTCCACTCTGCTAAACCAGAATCTGAAGAGCGACCAACAGCGCCATGTCCACTAACACGCACGAACGCAACATCCCCGAACTAGCCGCTCTCGCCGCCATCGCACAACCAGAACAATTCTACACCGAACTCTCCTTCTGTCTGCCAACATCCCTCGCGTTCGCAAAACGGCTGACATGGGAGCAAACCCCCTGGATCCGCTTCAACGTGAACAACAAATCCGCGAACCCCATCAACGAGTCAGACGCATATCTCATCTCACAATATCTCGCGTCACACGTGGGCACGCCAGTGACGCCAGCCGCGATCCAAAATGCGCTGTTGTTCGGTAGCACGTATCCATCTTCTCCATGCCCATCCGATCCACACCTCCGCACATCCCCTCGCTTGTTCGTCGTATTCCCCCATGCGACCACCAACCCTTCACGAGACGAGAAATTTCTGAAGATATGGCACGACGAGATTGTCAAGCCAGCGTTTGATTGTGCGTGGAACGACAGCGGATTAACGCCCATCTACGGTGCTCCCATGGACGGCCAAACACATATCCTGCCGCCCACTGGCACCCGCACGGAACGCGACGCCTTCCCAGCATCTGGATTCCTCACGCGGCTGCGCAGAGGGGACCAGGGGGAGGTTCGCGCTTACTGGCCCGCGTGGGAAGACAACTGGGGCTTGGGGAATGAAGGCCGATACACTGGCGTCCGACGCACCATCTACACTGAAGCCTGGGCAGCGATCAAAGGTATGCTCAAAGATCATCCGCAGCTAGCTTCGTACCAGAACCCCATCTTGTTGGCGCTGTGTAGGGGGGTGGTGTATGTGAATGCGAGGCTGAATACGCAGGATAAGTTCAAGAGTGTGGCGCAGGAGTGGGATGCGCTTGTTGACTCGAGGTTCATAAAGCCGGGCAGCTTTAAGGTGGTGTTTGAGATGATTGTTGGGACACAGGCTGAGGGTGTAAGGCAGTTGGCTATGGAGCAGCAGTCTAAGCCTGGGCAGGTGACGTTCGTTGGAGATGCGGCGGGGCGGAACTTTAAGCGTATGGCGGATGGGGTGGAGTTGCAAGAGGAGGATGATGGGGCAGATGCGCATCGGAGTAAGCGCGCGAAAAAGGCGGGCGATGATTCGTAGATTTTCTTGAGTAAAGAAGTACGGTTTGGAGGTAGGTTCGTCAGGGTCGAAATATTAACCTTGATGCAGCTGGAGCACATTGCAAGATATGGCCTTCCATGGATTCGCATAATTATCTTTCGGCTTCGACTCCTGCTTCCCGGGCTTCTTTAAGGGAAAAAAAATCAGTTACACATAAAGTTCGAGGTGGAGAGAATGCATCTGAAAGACGGATGGCGCATTTTGTTATGAGGGTAGTCTGTGACATAAGAAGAATACGACTTCTTTTGAAAGCTATCCAAGCTTACCATGTAACGCCGGATCAATGCGACACCCCCACTACAGCTATGCAAAACCGACAGTAACAAGGAAGCAATGAGCGGTAATTCTCCGCCCACAATAGGGTATCATGTAGTGTCTCCCCAAAAGTCTAGCCCTCGTCTGTCACCCACTTCCACCCCTATCTTAACCCTCAACCACCGGTCTCTAACCCTGGGGTTTCGGCCGCCGGAAAGGATGCGCCTCAGTGTTGAACACCCAGTCATCCAGACTTATCATGTCTGGCGTACTGAAAATAAGATAGAAGTACTTCAACGTCTCCGCTGTCCAAAAGCTCTCCATCTTGTTCTCGATATTCTCCTCGTGTGTCAACGGCCCATTTCCTACACGATCAGAGGGTTGGAAGCCCCGACCTGGTGCTTTGGGTGGAACGAAGGTAACATCTAGGACCTGTCCGTTGCCGTACCGCGTCCGGGATGCGGTGACGACAGAGGTGAACATGTTCCAGGCATCATCCAGATATTGGCGATCCCCAGTGATGCGGTACATGACGAAGACGGACTCGATAGCCTCAGGTCGCAAGAGGTACCGTTTATCCCGGATGTTCGTGAAGCCAAGTGGAATTCTGTATTGCCGCAGAGCGCCCTTAATGTCTTCGATATCCGCACTGCCGTAGTGGCGCATGACGCCCTCCTCCCACACGGTTCGGTTCCAAGGGCATGATGTCCTGGAAACACAGGGTACCATTTCGAAAATTTCGGGCATGATGCCGGTTGGCATGGCGGCGTAGGTGTATATACATCCCTTTGTGAGCTTGGCACCAAGATCGAGGTGGTGCGGGTCTGAGAAGAGGCGGCCTGCTAGCCCGAACATGCCGCCTATGAAGCATGTGAGATGTTGCATGGTGGGTTCGAGTTGAACTTCTCCTTCGCTGAAAGTTGATGCGTCCCCACAGAGCAACATATCTTCCCCGTGCGCGTTATCGGGCACCATGGGTCGGAAAAGCATGTATTTGTCCATCATGGCAGCTGAGTCGTGGTAGAGCTTCTTATAAACGGGCTCTATGCCACCAAGTAACGCATGCATCTTCGGGAAATACTCGTACGTGGAATCGGCGAGAGCGCCAATGGAGAAGGTGCGAGATTGATTGAACTCCTCTTTGGCAGCGTTCACCGAGGTCGGCCACAAGCCTGGTATTTTGGTGGTATCTTGCGCGCGATCCATGAGTATACTAATCCGAGCCACGACGTCGTAGTACTTTGGTTCCAAGGTAATCTGGGCGAGGCGAGTGAACTCCATGGTAAGGCTACCAAGACAAGCGAAGCAAATGTTGTTCTCCGCATGGAACGCGGATCTGCCTTCTTCTTTGGTACGCTCCACGTGCAGCCATCCCAAGGGCGTGTTATTCGTCGTGTCGAACGCTCGATACAACATCTCACCCAGCTGTACTGCTTTCTTAAGCAAGATGGGCCTCTGGCTCATATCAAATGCGCTCAATAGCCCTCCCAGATACCTGATGGTGGTTTCAAAGACGCTGATCGTCGCGAGATTTGTCTTGCCGAAATCAATCGATGCGACAGCCTCGACGGCCTCATTGAACTCGTCCCTCAGGCCCATTATCCACAGCGTGTCCAGGGAATCGACCAATGTCGCACCCCAACCGCCAAACGACTCTTCTCCTTGGGCCGAGACAGGCCTGAGCTCATCCTGCGCCCAAGCAAACCTCTTGTAGCTGTCCCAACTATGCTTGAACTCGTCGCGCACAGCAACTCTCCGCCTCTCCCGTTGTTTCCGCTGCGCCCTCGTTTCGGAGAAGCGGTCGGATTGGACGGGCGGGAGCTGGCGAGGATTGGCAGTGGGCAGCGGTATGTACGATGTAATTTTGTTCGCGAAGGGCGCTTCCCGCCAATCGTAGGATTGTTCGGATTTGACGCGGGCAAGGCTCCCCCCATCGCGCATGTATGTCTCGTGTTCCGTGAAAGGGACAGCGAGCGGATCAATGGGCTGCGCGTAGAGCCAGTAGTACCCGCCGAACGCAACGGCCGAGAGAAGCGCGTACAATAGGAACCGTTTGTGCTGCCTCGACATGGCTTGGCGATAAGGTGCCCCACGGGACACTTTGATCCTACGCATCGTGAGACAAAAGCTGAGGGCTGCGGCCTCTCATTGAAAATACAATGGAGATGATGTTGGCTAAGAATCAGCACCCGAAGGCGCCAGGATGTTGATCTGGACGTAAACCAAGGCGTAAATGCTCCAGGCCAACGGACCATGCAATAATAGAGGAATGGGCGCTCGACGCGAAAACACAGACAAGAAGAATACCGTTCATGTAACCGCCATAGCGGTGGAGATGGAGGTGAGCGCGGATGAAGCGTTCAGGACACTTTGACAAGTAATGAGAGAGGCAAGGCGCGGAAGTGACCCGTTGCCAAGGCAGGACCCTTTGCCGATCATACGGGAGCTACAGGGTGAGATGTTCCCGACAACCGTATAGTACTAGTCGAATAATATACGAAGGTGCGTATAGGCCATAGTGTGCTTTGATTGATTGATTATTGATGAATGTGGCCCCGGTGCAGGTGACGGTTGATCTGGGACGCGCTAGAGAAGCGCCGTCTAGCTTCTGCTTCCGCCGACGTACTTGTATCACGACGCATTATTTTGCAACATTTCACGTGGGACATGTCAACCCATGTGCATGATTGTCTTCGGCCATTATGACTCGCTCAATCGCTCGCCTTGTACTTGGCTCGGTACGCATCCAACCTCTTCAGGTCCTCTTCCCCGCCAAGACTCCTCAGATACTCCACCACATCATCCAGCGTCAAGATGGCCAATACTGGAATGCCATACTGCTTCCTGACCTCGCCGATTGCACTCGGGCCTGGCGTGCCGTCGTCATCGTTTGGTGTGGGCGTCTTCTCTTGCCTGTCAAATGCAACAATGATGCCAACCAGCTCTCCGCCCTCCTTCTCGATGATGTCAATAGCTTCCCGAATTGCAGTGCCGGCCGTGATCACATCGTCTACAATGACAATCTTCTTTCCTTTGAGACTTGCACCCACGATACTTCCCCCTTCACCGTGATCCTTGGCTTCTTTGCGGTTGAAACTGTAGCTCTTGTGTCCGTACTTGGTAATGTCCAGATCCGCGAGCTTGTCGACTGATGCTGCTGCCAGAGGGATGCCCTTGTACGCTGGCCCGAAGAGGATGTCCCATTGGAAGGCTGGGGCTGCTTCGCCATGTGCGTGGAGAGTGTGTGCGTAGGCCGAAGAGATGGAGCGTAGGAGGTCGGCTCTGTGGAACAGTCCCGCGTTGAAGAAGTAAGGTGAAATGCGCTTGGACTTGAGTGTGAAGGTGCCAAACTTGAGCGCACCAGCAGACACACAGTCGCTGAGGAAGTTCTGCTTGAAGTCGGGGAGCGCCATGGTGTGGGATGGCGGTATCAGCATTCCATTATTGATTCCGAAGCTCGGAAGCAGCAAGCGACCGTTCGAGAAAGTAAAAGGTCCGTGCGTCTAGTCCTTCGTCACTGATGTTGCTCGCCAGAACTTTTCGCGACACCACCGCCAGACGCCCCAGCACCCGCCGCCATTGCCTGTGCACCCACCCGTTTGTGTCCTGCAGTCCTATCTCTGGTCTGGCGCTGTTTGCTCCCGCATTTCGGGCGTCCGGGATCACCCATCGGCTGCTGACGACCAGGCGCAACCTTTCGGCACTTATTCTACGCCATCACTACTCGACCGCCACTTCACCATGACCATGTATGTCGCTTCGCTTCGCACTGCACCCACCCGCCGTCTGGAGTCCACTAACGCCATGCTAGCTGGGACGCTCTCACAGGACGCAAGGCCAAGGATGCGGCCTCACAATCACCCCAAAACTCCGACTTCGTCAAAGAAGACACCTTCCAGCCCACGCCCTTCGACCCCACCACCGCTATCCAAAACCCGTCGGATTTCCTCTACGACCCGTCGCAACTACACCCGCTTGCCGGCCTCAACCAAGACACGCTTGAATATCTATCGCTCGAAGACTCGGTCCTATCCGACTTGCCTGGCTCACAATCTGCATTACCTTCCCGCGGCTGGTCAGACGACTTATGTTATGGCACCGGCGTATCCTATCTAACCGCCTTGACCATCGGAGGAGCATGGGGTCTCTCGGAGGGGCTGCAAAAGAACCCTCCCAGCATGGCGCCGCGGTTGCGACTTAACGGTGTGCTCAACGCAATAACACGAAGAGGTCCTTTCCTGGGGAACAGCGCAGGTGTCATTGCTATGGTCTACAACGGCTTCAATAGCACTATTGGGTACTACCGGGGCAAGCACGACATGAGCAACAGTGTAGTCGCAGGCGCATTAAGTGGTGCCCTGTTCAAGAGCACAAGAGGGACAAGACAGATGGCCATCAGCTCAGGGATATGCGCGACTGTAGCGGGAGGCTGGGCCGTATGTCTGACCCAATCCCGCACCACATAAGTGACGTGCTAACAACATCCCCAGATAACGCGCAGCGTTTTCTTCGACCCTGATCCGAGAGTTATCGATTAAAACCAACCGAGAGTCCGTAACGTACATTTTGCAAGCGACAAAACTCTCTAGCGTCATAGTCTCCTAGGACCACCCAAAATAGGCACTCCTCCTCTTTCTTCCCACGTTTCAACGTCTTTGCATCTACACGGTCGATATTAGCGTCTCTCTCTCACCACTCTACGGGCACTGCGCCCACTGTACAATAGCTGGCTTCCGGGGATCGAAGTTCAGATGACGGAAGGTTAGAAAAAGATACGGTGTTTACGGCTTTTGGGACGGGAGCGATCAGCCATGTGTATTGTGTGTCCATGTAAGACGTACGAGATGAGCGAGATAATGCATATTTGATCTACCACGCACTGTCTTCTCCATTCATGGACAACCCCTCTCTGTATTGCCATAGATTTGCCCCCAGGACGTTCCTGACGAATGGTGTTCGTTCTGATTCATCATCATCATCAAATCACCGCCTTTGTATTCGATGCGACCGTCCAACGTTGGTTATTGCATTCAAACGTTGGCACATGGGCACACCCGATGAAAACCCGTCAGTTGGGTGGGACATTCACATCTGGCGCTTTGGAGGTGTGGCAAATAGCGTTTCTTCTTCTAAGAACACGCCTGTGCGCAGATATATATATATATGCATGGACTCGTCTTGCGTCTACCGATACCACCAGTCCAATGTCCCGGATCCCGAACGCCAAAATGCATCAGCCACCCGACCCGTTTATGCCTTCTTAGCAAACTCGACACGGAGAATGAGATGTCCGAAACCGACTGAAGACATCTATTAGCGCAATCCATGGCCTCCCGATAGTGACGACACTTACATCCATCCATCTTCTCACATGCCTTGGCAGCATCCGACCGATCCGCGTAACTAACAAACGCAAAGCCCTTGGCGCGACCTGTTTCCCTGTCCTTGGCCAAAAAGACTCTGGTAACATGTCCGTATCTGGAGAACATGTCCCTCAGATCTTGCTCTTCAGCAAACTCGGACACGTTGGTGACACGCAGGGTAGCGCTATCGTCGCGATCGAACTTGCCGCCCATCTTCTCGCCCGCACCGCCACGTCCACGCAGATGCGGGGGAACGTAGCCTCCAGAGCCGGCTCCCAGGCCACCATTCGCACCAGCGCCACCGGGTGCATCGTCGGGCATGTCTGCGGGCGCGACGTCGCCTTCGGGAGCCATGGTATCCTTGAAGGGACACTTTGTGGTGAAATGGTCGCCCTGGCAAATACGACACTTGATCTTCGCGTTCTTAAGCTCAGCCTTTTTCTTCGCCTCATCGCCCTTGTCCTCGCTGCTGGCTTTCCAGTTGGAGACGGGTCGGAAGGAAATGTTCTCCGCGACGGAAACGGTATCGGTTTGTGGGCCTGCGGGCTTGCCCTTTTCTGCTCCAAACTTTGCCCATTGCTTTCGTTCGGCCACGCGCGGGTTTACCACTTGCTTGACAACCGTCTTTTTGATGCGCCGTGTTACCTTGCGCTTTTTGCCGTCCTCGCCCATGTAGTAGGATATGACCGTCTCGGTTCCATCTTTGTTCTTGATCACTTGGGGGGGTGGGATCGACGTGAGCGACTCCTCGTCGTCTTCTTCCGCCCAGTCGGTGCGGCTGGAGCAAAAATATTGTCAGTATGCCACGACGCCTGCTATCAAATGGAGAGAGAACTCACCCTGCAACTCGTGACATGACAGCAGATGTGAATGTGGATGTGGATGTGGGTGTGGGCGTTGGCGTGTCGTCGTGTCGTATCGAAATAGAAAGGTGAGAAGTGGCGGTGGGTGGGGCAATTCAATGTGTGCGGTGCGCCGCCAAGATTTCGCGCTAGTGGAAGTTGCGACTGACTTCACGCCATCTCAACATCAACACCACTACATGGGCTCATCGATAACAAGATGAAAATCATTCGTAATAATAAAGCTAACCAACAAGTCCAAGAAGTCATCTACCTAGGGATTACGCTGTTATCAATACGACCCAGTCCCCCTACCCTTCAGAGCCTAGATTCCATTGCACCCTGCCCCTTCCAGAAGGACCTGGGAACTGTCCCACAGGCAGTGGCTTCGGCTGTTGAATTACATCGCTGTTCGTCCTCGGCATGGGCTGCATGACCGGTTTCGGCGTCGTGTTCGCAAATGTTGTGTCACTGCTGCCCCTCGGCAGCTTAGGTTTCTGCATGTGATGATGGGAGTAGGGTGAGTTGAAGTCGTTGATGATGAAAGGTGGCTGTGAGTGTGCCGACTGCGGCGTTGGTGCGAACTGCGGCGACTGCATCGATTGCGGCGAGCCATGGGCATAGTCGATGAGCAAGCTGCGTCTCGTGAGTATACAAAAGCCAAAAAGTGCGGTGAGAAACACGGGATATGGGAAGCTTACTCCTGGGGTTGAGCACTTCCTCTTCGACTCGCCGGCACACTGCTCGCCACGCTGCCATTGCCATTTCCGCCCACGCTTCCAGCTGCGCTGCTGTATGTCGCCGCATGATGCGACTGTGGCGTCGCAGGCAGCCATCCACTGCTCGTGATACCCTCGGCATCCATGAGTCGTTGGATCAGATCTTCAGTTATGACGAGCAAGTGCTCCATAGCAGCGAGGCGCGAGTCTTCTTTAGCGGAGCAGCAGTGAACGAACGATCTACTGGATGGATTGTGTTCTACGATGCAGGCTCCAATTTTTCTTGAGGAAGTCGGGGCGAAACTTATCACGTCTAGACATCGATTCGGCCCATAAATCGCGCGCGCGTTCGCTGCTCGACGTTAGTCTTCCCAGAATACCTGCACCGGTTACATTGCGCAACCAGTGAGCGCTACATACCGAGTACTCTTGTCCGCGTGCTTTCCAAAGAGTCCTCCGAGTCCTTGTCCTCCATGCGATGCAAGATCTGGTTCGCCGTCCGTTCCAACGCCAGGCTTTCGTAGCTGTTGCTCTTGCCGTGTTTCCTGTCTTTGAGCGTCTCGATCATTGTTTTCGACCGTCTCTACTCGGAAGAGGTTTGACCTCTTGGACTTTGTTGATTGTTCCGATCGGGACGATGCAATCGAGTCCCCAGTACTGCTGCGTGCCAGTGGACCGAATTTGTTGAAGGAGAGATCCTTGGCAAAGTCCTTGAGCGAGTTGGTTCTAAGGAGGTCCTTCTGAGAGTTTGTGCGGCTAATGGGCGGCGAAGATCCAGCTGATCTCGAACCGTCAAGCTGACGAGAACTCTTCTGCCGATGGAGCTGAAGCCGCTCCTCGAAATGTTCGGCTTCTTTCACACGCTGCTCCCTTCTGGCGCGGTAAACGTCTTGGACAGAATTGTAATTGCCTGTGAGCCGGTGCGGGTTCTTGCTATGCCAGGGATGCAACGGTGGGCCCAGTGCAACCCTTTCAGCAAGAGTTGGCGGTGGAGTTGGCAGCGAATCTCTCCTCGACCGATTAGATTGCAACGAAGTGCTCGATGCGTCTGACTTCAGCGAGCCGGGCTTGCCGGATCCTGTCGTGTTAGCCCTCGATAGGCCAGGTCGCCCGTATGGGGAATCCAGGGTGTCCACTTCCTAAATGGTCGCAAGCGGAAGTCCTTTTCGATATCGTTCTTGCCAGTACGAGGCAGGGAATCCGAAGTTGCCACAAGTGAAAGGAAACGTAGTGAAGGCTGACCGATATAACCCCAAGCCGTTAGTGTCCGGCTCTCACAAACGTCTCAAAGCATCTTTCTTGCTGGAGGACCAACGTACTTGGTGTGAAGGCGTTAGCTTGAGGGCTGGGACAATTCGTATGCAAGCCTGTTGCTATAGCAGAGCAGAGATGCCAGAAGCCGTGGATGGGCGAGACAAGAGTGTGTGTGGTGGGCGGTGGTAGTAAACAGAGAGACGAGCAGATACACTTGTAGAAGACGTCGTGAGAAGGGTTAGGGATGGGTTCGTAATGCCGGCACTGCTCAAATAGGATGTTACTCGATAGCCATACGGCCAAACCGGTGGGGGATAAGACAATGGGGTATGAGGTACAACAGTGAGGAAGTTGATCATGAGGCATCCTGATTGTTGTTGGGACGGTCACCGGTTGTGCTTACCCAGCCTGTGATGCCTCCCCTGGGCCTGCTGTCATTGAGAAGGAAAGGACGCCCTGCAGCAACAGCACAGCAAGATATTGCGGGCCGTACATCAAACTGAGCGCCAGGCTACCGCTATTGCCGATGAAGGTTCTGCATGTTGCTCTACTGCATCGTGTATCTATACCAGCGAGTCATTAGTTGGCAATGGCAACACGACGTGCTGACGATTCAAACGTCCTGGAGGTAGGCAGCAAGCGCAGGCAGACCCATACCCCTCTGGCTCCGCAACAGCATTGAATAGTGTTTGCACATGACGTCAAGCAACTAGAAGAACCAGGCGGGACATTCACTGCCACTACAGCAAGATCTCTTGAATAAAATGACGAACAATTGTGAGAGTGGCAATGAACAGTATCTAAGCACATGTAACAAACGCCCCACTTGGGCCCACCGATGGTATCCTGCCCTGTCATGTCCCGCTCTCCCATGCAAATGCCCACACACAAACGCTTGAAATACAATTATGCTGCTTCGATGTACACCGCCTTTCGATGACCGCGTAGCAAACAACCCGCCTCTCCACTCGCCGCTTATGAGCATGACAGCACAATCGCTGTCAGAACGCTCAGCCTCAACCCTACGGACATGCTCCCGCGAGCACCGTCTTGTTGAGCAGCACATTTACACCCACATCATGAAAGGGAGACTGCATTCCGGCTTCCAGCATCTAACCAGAAAACCTGAACCGTGAAGCTTCTAGTCTGCCCAAACCCTCCCTAGGTGCCACATTCCTCCGACGGTAACTGGTAGTGAAGTCTTGAAGGATGGTCCTAATCATCCTAACGTCGCCAGTCTGAATACGCTGACGGATGTTGTTGAGGAAGCGCTCACTTTCCTGTGGTGTGATGCTACCTGGCGGTAACATGGCAACTGTACTGGCAACCCATTGAGCAACTTGTTCAGGCATGAGCTCGAAGAGATCGAGCAGCACACCGGATGAGTCTGCGAAGCAACCTTCTGGAAAGCTGTACATCATACCCGTCATGATGCGCTGGACTAGCTGGACGCCAGCCCCCATGACAAGCTGCTTGACGCGGTCGCGCAATTGCTCGGGGACATCGTGACGAGTGTTATCAAAGCTAGACGATGGAGAAGAGTTTCGGCCATAACCTAGCAGATCACGCAGGAAGTGCAGCACTGCGATGATTGGTTCTTCTTTGAGCAGCGTCAGGGAGCTGCAGGCCGCAAGGAGAATGGTGTCCATCAGCGGCGACATAATCGACTCCGAGGGGAAATAGAGGGCCATGTCGGCGGCAAGGCGGAAGTAGTCTTCGATGAGATCAGGCAGCTCTTCCGGTGGCAGGTCGCTCAGTATTCGTAGGAACGTTTTCGCTTGCTGCTCGTAGAACTGATAGACGTCGTTCGCCAAACTTGGGTCAACTTGGTCCACACCTTGGGAGAATTCTCGAACTATCGAAGCTGTTGCCCAGAGGAAACATCCCTGCTTTGACTTGTCGAAGCCTTCGATCAGCTTGGTAGCGAGATCCGGTAGGAGCGGGCGCATCGCAGTCCGGTAAGAAAGGACCATGTAGCGCCAGCACCGACAAACTCTCTCGAGAATGGGTATGCTTGTATTGAAGTGCGTGATCATACCCGCAAGTGTGGCAAAGATCTGTTGGCAATACTGGACTGCTGGATGTTCTTGACCGGGCGATATCTCTGGTCTTACCATTTCAAAGAAGATGGTGAGCAGGTTTATCTTGTCGGCAATAAGTTTTTGATCCGCATCGTCCTTGGCCTTTTTTGCAAGGTCAACTAGAAGCTCCATGATGGGGTCGAGGTATAGCTTGAGGGTCTGGAAGATCTGATCGTTCGGTACCTTGGCAACTACCGAAGCAACGCCCTCCGTGATCTCTTCTTGGCTACTGATAGGTAGATTGTTCAGATGCTTTGCGTAGAACTGTTGCAGGGGGCCGACAAAGTTGACCAGTAGGCTAGCACAATCGTTGCAGAAGAACTTGAAAGACAGTGCCGCGGCGCGTATGACGTCTTTGGTCGAATGATCAAACGCTGCCATGATGTAATCCAGTTGGAGCTGCAAAGTGTCCGGGTGCTGGGCTGTCCACTCCGTATACCGCCCGAGAGCCATGACAGCCTGGAAGCGCAGCTTGTTGTGGTCAGGTATAGTTGCGATGAGCGGGATTAGACGAGGTAGCATGACGCCCTCGTCCGGAGGCACCATCCGACCCATAGCCCTAACAGCAAATAGAGGAGCTTCCAGTTTCTGCCATTCTGGCACACTGTTCGGTCTGGCTTGGGCGCCGTATGACTGCACCCATTGTTGGATGAGGTCGTAGGGCTTTCGGAGGCATTCCACGACGCCCATAACTTCACAGCAATCTTTGAGCACGTCGCCCATCTGATGGCGGAATTCGCGGAACTTCTCCTCTTGCTCGCGGTCGCCTTCGAACAAATCCTTCTCGTTGCCGCTCTCGGGTTTGGGGAATTCGAGGTGGCCGATCATGATGTCAACAAGCTTGGAGTAAATGTCGACACACTGCATCCGTGCTTCGCTGTACTTCTCGAGGGTGAGGTATTGCTTCAGGTCGTACCAAAACTTGAAGGTGTGAGAGATGGCATCCCTTTCCTTGTCCAGGGCCGCGGTTGCAAGAATGGCTTCGACAAGGGCGCGGAAATCGGACGGTAGGCGTGCGATAAGTAGAACCCATGACTCGCCGGCTTCGGCGAATATCCTAGCGATACCCTTGAAACGTTCGGTATCGTCGTCGCGCGCCGCCTCAGCGAGCTTTGTCTGGAGGTTGATCACTTGAGGGTAGAGAACCATGATAGAGTTCAGCGTCTCATCGACATCTCTAGTTTCCGAAATGAGGGCACTTAAGCATTCGACGGCGGCCTCGAAGGGATCTTCTAGCGAGAGATCGTCGACGACGATTTTCAGGAGCGCAGAGTTGATGATAGCGTCCAGCGGTATCTCCCGGATCCAGGAGGTAATGCAGTTGAGTAGTTGGGGGTTCTGTGCAGCAGCGGCTTGGTAAGGTTAGCAGAAGCGGGGCTTTCAAGGGTAGACTCGGTCGTACGTGAAGAGGTGCCATATCGTATCAGGAGATCCAGGGTTTGCTGGGCGTTATCATCGATTAACTCGGCCGTCCTCATGGTCAACTCGTGTTCCTGACCACCAAATATTAGATTACAACTCAGCTAGCATGTGTCGAAAGCGCGGGACACTGCCGTGGATGGATGATGGGGCGCGGTTCGTTCGGACGTACTGTAAGTGCGATCTTGCGTCCATGCGTGACTTCCTCGGGGAGTACGCGGAGAAAGTCGAGGACACAAGGAAGTGTTGCTGGGTCTGAGCCGAGCGCGCTGACGACGTCTTTGAGGACATCTTTCCACTCGGTCATCTGTATCGCCAGATTCGCCAGACAGACACACAGTTGCAAGCGAATGGGCTTCGGTCCCGCGTGAAACAGGGCTAGATTGCGCATGAGAGAAGCGCGGAGCTCGGGCAGCTGTGCGCGGGGCACCTGGTGGAGGTCGTATACGATCTAGCACGGTTAGCGAGGCGCTGCCAGAGAGGCGCCGTCACCGTCACGTACCTTGCCCTTGAGCGTGGTGGCAGCAAAGAGCTTGGCTGCGGCGTCTGCCGAGTTTGACTCGAGCATGGCCAGTGTGGTTGTCCATGCCTCTTGCTGTGGCCTCAGTCAGCCCATGAGCCCATGATGATGCTCGTGCACGCAAGCCTCGCGATGCCAACCTACCGACTTCTGGAACTGCTCGAGATACTGATGTGCCTGCTCTTTCTGGGCGCGGTCCGCTTGTGACGACATGGTGTTGTGCGCCGCCAGCACAGGGTCGAACACGTGCTGTCCGTTGGCAGCCATGGCGAAGGTAGTGGGGGTGGGGGAACGGAAGTGGATGCTGCTCGAGAGAGAGGCGGCGGCGGGGTGGTGTGTTATGTTGCGCGCATCAACCGACGAGTCCGGACGTGGCTACGGGCAAGCAACGGGATGTTTGGAGCGGGGCAGGAGTGAAGGTGGAGTGTTTGGGCGTTTGGGTGTTTGGGTGTGCTAGGTGTGATGGAAGTTGCGTTTGGGCGCATACCTAGTCAAAGTCGAACTGTCGAAGAGGATCCCCACGTCCGAGTTAGCTCGTGCCAAGCGCTGCCACCGCCCAACTGGCAAAGCTTCCTGTGGAAATCCAGGGCTGCACTTCCACTCCCACGCCCACCTTGCGCCTGCCCTCCACTCTACACCCACCCGTTAACTAGTACCGGACACGCGCAATCCGACGCTCGCAATGACTGGACGTGGCGGTCAGTACACAGCCGTCTCGGATTTCAGAGCATGAGCTAACTTGTCGCAGGCCGCGGCGGAGGAAAAGGTACGACAGCTACCACGCATGCGCTGCATCGCAATAGGAGCTGACACATTCGCAGTCCTCCTCCCTCCCATCAACTTCATCTTCAAGCTGCTGCAGTCACGGGCGACCATCTCGGTATGGCTGTACGAGAACCTGGGCTTGCGCATCGAGGGAAAGCTGAGGGTACCGCTGCCTTGCATGCATAAGGGAAACGGCTATTGACACTTGCACAGGGGTTTGACGAATTCATGAACCTCGTTGTTGATGACGCTGTCGAAGTTACCCTCGCTAAGAAGGACGCGCCGGAGGAGAGGCGCAAGCTCGGCCAGATCTTGCTCAAGGGCGACAACATCACGCTCATCCAGCAGCTACAATAAGCCCGCTTGGAAGCCATGGCATAGCACGCTCGACACGGCGCATACATTTCTGGGACTGGGTGCCTATTGGCGACGCCATATGGTGCGGAACAAATTATTTACGAAGATATGTACGAGGATTCTACGCCGCAGCGCGATGGAGCTCACCGTCCCCGGTTATCACGGCATCGAGGCGGAAATCGGAAGAGTCCATAGGGACGGATTCGTTTGGTGGGAGAAACTGCTCGGTCAACGAGAGACCAACTGTGACGTGGTTAGTTGCTAGCCCTCCACACGAGAATACCAGTAGTTCTTACCGCGAAAAGGCATGCGCGACCCTTGGTGACAGCGAGTCAAAAAATAGTCATAGAAGCCCTTGCCATGTCCGAGGCGGCCGAAATGTGAGTCGAATGCCATGCCGGGCATGACGATCAAGTCAAGACCATGTTCTGTCGCCGGCGTCTCTCCATTCGTGATGCCAGTCCCGCCGAAGCAGTTCGCACGTGATGAAAGGGAGTCCTCGCTCGGAGTGGGGATGCCCCATTTGTCTGACTCCAGAGACTCGAAGTCTTCCATGGACTGCAACGCCACCATGTCCATGATGGACTTGGGCTGACCTGCCTTCGGATTCTGCAGATTGTAGGTGTAGGGGACGAAGACTTTCTTGCCTTGATCAAGTGCGTCTCGGACAATGTCGCGCGTGGAGATTTCTCCGCCGGGCATAGACAAGTAGACGCTTATTCTGCGTGCGGCCTGGTACTCGGGCATGGACAGGAGTGTTTTGGTTGCATTTGTCGCTGCGGCGCGTTAGTTCGCGGACGCATACACACATGGATAAACTGGGGCATGCTTACTTTGGGAAGCCGCAGCCGCTTCGGGAAGCTCCTTCAGCATGTGTCTGATCTTTTTGCGTAGTTCCTTCTTGACAGCTGCTAGTGACGCCGCCATGGTGTGCCTTGATTACAGAAGGGCGTTCCAGAACTAGCACAGTGGGCCGCAGCTGATATATGGTGTTGAGGTCGTCCGCCTCCAGACGACAGACAGCGTGCTAAGCGCTTACCCAAGTGAATACAATGGCCGGAACGGTGGAAAGAGTCCCGCTGCAGGTGCGGCCCCGATGATGTCGGTCACTGCCGGCGTCGGCGATCTGCAAGCACCCGCGTAATCCCTGTCGCTTCACTTCATGCCAAGCCAGGAGGCGGCGACAGGGAACATGGGGAAGATGTGGATGCGCAACTTGACCAAACCCCCATTGTTGATCCCTCCTCTCCACTCCAGCCACCACACCCCGTCGACGACGCAATTCCTGTCCACTCGCTCGCTTCGCCCCACATCTACACACAACCATGCTGTCGCGGATAGCCGCGCTGCTGCTCTCAGGGGTCGCCGTCTTGCACGCGCAAGCGCAGGCTTCCACCGTCCCCGCAGACCTCGTCGGCACATGGAACAGCAAGGCGAACTCGACCATTACCGGGCCCGTATGCTCCGCCCGTTCGCAGCGCAGCATGAAGCGAGAAGGCTAATGGCAGGCGATAGGACTTCTACGACCCCGTCAACGAGAAATTCACCGAGCCGAAACACACGGGAATCAGCTACTCCTTCACCGCAGACGGCTACTTCGAGGAGGCATACTACCGCGCCGTCGCAAACCGTACGCACATGCAACCCAGCATCCCAGACGATAGATGGCAAGAGCCGAGAGCACTGACAACCACCACAGCAAAGAACCCTGAATGCCCCAAAGGCCTCATGCAATGGCAGCACGGCAAATTCGAGAAACTGGCAAACGGCTCCCTAGTCCTCAAGCCCATCAAGGTCGACGGTCGACAACTATACTCGGATCCGTGTGCCTACGAGCACGCCGTCTACACTCGCTACAACGCGAGTGAGCTGTTCGAAGTATGTCCCTCCCCCCCCCTCCCCCATACATCAGAGCCCCTAAATACTAACACCCCACCAGCGCTACGAATACGTCGCAGTAGACCTGTACCATAAAATTCCGCGTTTGACCCTCTATAAATGGGACGGCTCCCCAATGATGCCTCTCTACCTTGCCATGTCCCCACCCAAGATGTTGCCCACCACGACACTCAACCCGCTCGTCACGCAAACCGCTGCTGCGAAGAAGTCTAAACGAGGCGAATTGCCTCTGAACCACGAGGTGGTGTACAAGAGGACGCCAGGCGCCATTCGTGCCGACCAGTGGTGGTGGGCTGGCGTTTTCTTGACCGCGGGTGGAAGTATGCTTTACTACTTCTTCTAAAACAGGCGCAAGGAGGATTGGATAGGCGTATGGTGCTTTGTTGGCGTTTTTTTTTCTTTCTTTTTTGGGCCAAGTTATTACACAAATGGTCGATTAACCGTTTTGTTTTGTTTTTTATCACGAAAAAAACCGTGCGCGGTTCGTTTTGATGATTTTTTGGGAATGAAGTCTTGTTTTGGCCGGGCGGCCACTTTTTCATACATACCGGTACACTAACAACAACAACAACCACCATCTGACACGGCAAAAAGAAATAGCTGGCCGCTACGACGGCGAAGGCGCATGTATATGCTTTTTTTTTTCTGCATTGGATATCCTCTTTTTTTTTCTATAGACCACGTAGCATCGAACTTTGTTCCTTTTGAAGTCCCTGTTGCCCGCTCGCAATATATCGGTCACCAACGCATATTGAATCACAAATCCCGGTGGGGCCGACCCGGAATGAAAGCGTATGGGACTGGGGTCCCAAACTTTGTTTTCATCAACATACAGCGCATAATAATAGAGACCGGTAGCTTTAGCTCATCTAATTCTTTACTAACTCTCTTATTCCTTGGCTACCTAATATCTTCCAAAATGGGTAAAAGCAATGGCGGGTATCCTATACTTGGCTTCGTGAATTCGTGAAAAAAAAAATGTCACAGTGTCGTTGATACACCAAGCGCGTCGTTTCACGTGTACCACCCCCGGGCCCTCTCACAGCCCAACCCTCTCCATACCCTCCCTAAGATCCTCCTCGGTACCCAAAAGATTCATAGCAAAAGTCAGCGGTCTCTTCACCACAAACCTCGTCTCTCCCACACCCCCTTGCTCCTCCCTTCTGCCTCCCATTCCCTCAGCCCGTCCCTCATCGCGCCCTTGCACATTGTCACCGGTCTCCATCTCCTCCTCCTCCTCCTTCCTGATCTGACTCAATCGCCTCTCGTACGGCGGCCCCCTCCCCATCTCGGCGGCCGTCTCCCACGCCTTCTCACACCCCCTTGCAATAATGCCCGCGCTCGCCCACCCAGTCCTCTTATCGATTTCCATCAACCGCGTAACCAACCACTCCCTCTGCGCCGCATCTGAGAAAGTAATGCCGGCGAAAAACAGGGGCATGGTGCTTTCGACCAGCACGGCACCCAAGAAGGGCGACAGGTTGGCAGAAACGGGGATTTGCATGCCCGCATTTATGCGCCCGATGAGCTGGCAGTAGGGTGCCGTCGCTGCTGTGGCCACGCCGGCTGCCATTTGGGCGGCGGGCGGCATGGCGGGATGGGCGCGGATGAGGATGATCTTTGCGAGGTGGAGGAGGGTCCAGATGACCGATATGTCGTAGCTTCTGTGGATGATTGCGGGACCAAAGGGCGTCGCGTTGCCGTTGTCTTGACTTCCGCCTGGAGCGGGTGGGTATAGATCTCCAGGTAACGGAGCGAAAGAGTCTGTACGCTCCAAAACGTTGGTGACGTGTGCGTGCGCATCGGATATCGCCTCCCATTCTGAGAGCGCGGTTTCGTACAGGGCAGGGAGGTTAGCGTGGCGTGGATGAGGCATGTGGCTCGTTGGCGGAGAATGTTTGTAGTTTGGGTTGTCGTAGCTGGAGAGAATGGGCGGGGGTTCTGGAGCAGGAGCCATGCCGTAGAAGTTTGGTGTTGCAGATGGTGGCTGACGAGCTTGACTAGGCTGTCCTGGGGGTATAGACGATGGTCCGAAGCCCGGCGGGGGTGGTCCTTTCCAGCCTGATGGAGGTCCTTGCATATATGGTGTAGAGCTCGACGGAGTCGTGGGCGTGGGTGGTTGACCTCGCTGATGACTTGGGGGTGGTCCCATGCTACCGAACCCAGGCATACCTGGTCGTGGTCGCCATCCTCCGTCTGCATCCACCTGGTGTAGTTTGCGTTCGCGGTCTCGAGCAGTGAAGTCTGCGACTCGAGCGAGTAGAAGCAAGAGATGGTCTTGACTGCCATAGAGGGCGTCGGTGTGGCCGAGAGGGGCTCGGGGAGGGCAATCAGACCACTTGCGGAATGGACGCCTGCAGGACATTAGCTGGTAGTTAAGGATATGCTCGCCAAGCCCGAATACTCACATGAGATGATGCCCGCTTACGATGCTCTGATACATGTCATGCCTCGCGTAAGACCAGTACAAATCCTGCAGCGTCTCGAAACTCGGCAGATCCATCTTCGCAGGTATATTCTCTCTCTTGTCATGTCTTGCACCGTTGTCCTCAAACACCATGCCGAAATCATCATAGCTAACCTGTTTCCCAACAATCGTGCTTACAAGCCCTTCGTCCGGCATCAGAGTGCGCTCGTTCAGTCGCTTGTCAAATTGCCTCTGGTCAATCAACATCTCGGGATTTTGATACGGGAATTGTCTTTCCATTGCCGTCTGTGCCGCTCGCAGCCGTCTTGCCTCACGCGTAAGTGATCGAAAATCCAACTCAGTGATGAGCCGCTGGGCACCAACCAGATGTGTGGACCACTTCGCATGTTCAGCCGTCCAAACTTCGTAGGTTGCCAGGAGAATTGATGTAGCCAGGGTGGATATTGTCAGGCGCTTCTTCGGGTGTGCGAGCGAGCGCATGAGACGCTTGAGCGAGTATGCGTAGTGTTTATAGGAGGGTGTTATGGAAGCGCCTTGGAGTCGTGCGATATGCAGACTTGCGAAAGCTAGCATGGCGTGTAAAAGCCCTTGATGGCTGAGCGCTTTCAAGGGTAGTATATGTGTCCATAGTCCGCGCTGTGCAGGGGGCGTTGTGCCTTCGAAGATCAGTGTAGGGTTTCTAGAGTTCCGTTCGTAGACCGATATGGTTGGCCCGGTCTGTTGGAGCAGTCAGCACATTATGGAGACTTGTGACGGAGAAAACTAAGCTGGAAAAATGTTGCGTGTTTGGCCAGGACTTTACAGTGTTCTACAGGTGATGTAGAGCATAAGAGATCCAGAATTTCGTATGAAAAACCATTCCCTCCTGGGGTCTGGATCTGACTTACCACATGAACGTAATGCGCAAAAACCCTCGCAGTCTTAGGATTACGCAAGGGACTCGCCACATACTCAGGCCTATACTGCGACAATAGTCCATCGTACAGGAACGCATCGTATCTTCTTATGCCCAGCTCATTGGAATTCTCAAGATGTATACGGCGAATGTCGTTGAATTCCTTGTTTGTAAGCAGTGCGTCCTGCTCCTCTCCAGCTTCCACATCGAACATCTCCTCGTCCGACTGCACGTCCCAGTAGTCATCGTCTGCGTTTTCGATAGCGGCTTCATCGAGTGCTTGCGTAGGACTTAGGTGATCGTCACCGCCGAATCCGCTAAGCAATAGTTGGGGTTGAGGCTTTCGCGCTTGTGATAGGGCTATAGGTTGTGCTGGAGGTGTCAAAGTAGTCAGCTATCTGGTCCATCGCCGCTTCAATTCTTGATTTGACTGCGCTGCGACGCTGGTGGGATTGCAGAAGGATGGGACTTTTGTAGACATGCACAAGGTGTAGAGTAATGATAGACCGTTTTCTGGACACAGAAAAGATAATAATAATCATTGGGGTATTCGAGGTATGTAACTAGACACGAGACATACCGAGAGCATGCTGTGGCATATATCTTACATCCGGGCTCATGTCATGAATGGGTATCTGTACAGAGGAATAGCTTGAATGGGAAAAGTCAGCATGAGAAACTGCTGCAGGAAGGTTATAGGGTCCAGTTTGGGTCATGCCTGCGGAGCTGCCCAGTGATGCGTGAATGGGGACTTGCGGGTGGCTATTGAACCGTTGCAGCCCTGGTCGTGGTTCCGCATATTGGGGATAGCAATCGCTTCGCGGCGATATGCTCGAATGACTCGGGTAAGCGCCTTCAGCGTCTTGCTGATTATTTGGTTGGTAAGACTGTTGGTAGGTTGACTGCTGTGGTCGAGATTGAGGCATCTCCTTGATAGCGAGATGGCCATCGTACGGGACAGACACGGGAGGATACGACGAGCCCTGCGTATACTGAAGGGGCGTTGGGTAGCTGGGATTTCGTTCGTGATTGAACTGTGCTGGTGGGCTCGTGTGCACCGGCGAGGGTTGAGAAAAATATGAGGTCGTCGGGGTGTGCATGTGTGCTGGGTAGTTGGGTGAAGGCAGCGGCTGCTGGTGGAGGGGTGATTGTAGGGGTTGTTGATAGGTCTGATCGCGTGTGAATCTGTGGTTTCCTCCCACGAACGCTTGCTGGCCTGTTGGGTCGCCATGCGAAAAATCGAAGTTATTGATGGGTCGTGGTTGTATCGAAGCGAGCATGCTCTCCTGTGCAGAGACATTCGGCTCAGGCCCTTGATATGGCTGATTGCGAGTACCAGGGAGCATCGAAGTGTGATACTGTATGGTGCTGACGACACCCGGGTGATTTGGCCAGTCCCCGATAGGAGGCCTGAAGATAACTCGCTGGTTGTAGCCTTCACACTCGCGTTTGGATTTGATACAGTTGGCACAGGTAGGCCGCTCTTCGCCACATTTTATGCGACGTTTCCGGCAGGTGAGGCAGCCAGTCTTGGTCCTCTTTCTCATCTTGGGCATGGGCGCGGGCCCTGCGTTGCCGGATGGTGAAATATCGTCCGCGGCAGCTGATGGTGAAACTGATTGGGCGTTTGTCATGATCAAGGGCAGGTACTAGTTGAAGATTGATGTACAAGCCTGGTAGGACACTTAGCAGGAAGCCAGCGGAAGAGAAGGAGAGAGGTAAGGCTGAGTATGTCATACCTAGGAAATGCTTGTTTCAGGGAATTGGCCGCAGAGGATGGACGGAACGAGGTTGGTCCGCTTAATACGGGTACAGCGGAGCCACGAGTGATGGACTTGCAGCAGCAGTGCCGATCTGTCGTGGGTGAGCTCTGCGGGGCGCCGATGTCCAGATACTCTCGCTCTCCCATCAACGGATGAGAAGATAGAAGTAGCCGTGTGGCTGGCCAGCAAGTTTTAAGATTCAGCGTACGGGCTGAATAAGGATGCACGGGAGGTCGATCATTCACGCCCACGGGAACCATGTGGAGCAAGGACTTCAATGTCAGTTATAGTGAGTGGAGAGCACGCACCAAGTGTCAAGAGGCCGCTGGGAAGCCAAAAGGGGAGGAAGCGGCAAGCTGTCCGTCGTTGGTTTGGACAGAAAGGCTGTACGTAAAAATGATAGCGCATGCACGATACCTACATCAGATGTCAAGAGGCCAGAGGAGTATGGGTGGCCCAGGCTAGAGATGGAACTATACTTATCTGGGGATATTGAATCCAGGGCGAGCAACTGGCGTCTGACGCAGAGACGGCGGGTGCAGGCACGGAATGGGCGTGTTTAGAGGTGCAGGTCAAGAAGTCATGTTTCGATTCGGCAGCGGTAGTGCAAGGTGGGCGTGCCACTGGCCAGGGTGGGGTTGGAGGGCTTGCGCTAGGACTGTGGAGAGGACCGCTCGCAGGAACAGAGATGAATTGGCGGGTGTGGTGCGTGAGCGGCCAGGTATTGACGGATCTGGTGCCGGGTGGGCTAATTGAGAGGGCTGTGCGGTTATTCCTGGGACGTGGGCGCGAAGCTTGGAGGTCAATCTGCCCGAGATACGAAGTAGAGTAGACGCACGACCTACCCAGCCAGACTACCGGTATGGAGGTGGAGGGCTGGTCAGTAGTGGTGAGTGGTGAGGCTAACTGTCGCATCCCTCGCCGGCTTCGGATGGCTCCCTGTGGCCTGCGCGTCTGCCGGTGCCGAGGTCGCCCACACCTACGCCCATACAGAGGAAAAGACGACCAGCGACTGTTCTGGCACTGTGCCCCACCGCAACGCCCGCCTCGCACACGGCATGCTGTTCGTGCTGTGCAGTGTGCGTGCTGTTCGTGCGAAGCTGTGGCGCAATTGGGTCAGGGTGGAACGTGGGACTCGGGCGCTGCTGGCCTTGCTTCTGTCTCTCCAAGACACGAACCTTGTCCCGAGAGATGCTCTCCGTATTCGCCCAGGCCAACAATACATAGAATCCAGCCGCCATGGCCCTTCAACACTCTCCTCACGCTCCTCCACAGTCCAGCCTGCGTGTGATACTTGGCGCTGCTGCCATGACGGACGGCGCCTTGCCGAAAGCGGCCTGGCGCTGATCGACTCCTCAACCACCGTGCCACCCACCACCCCAGCACCCCATCCCGACACCACCGACAGCCGACGTCCCTTGACCAGCCTACCGGACTCTCTCTCTCTCTCAAAATCGCGCATGTGATTCACCGCGCACCCCAGGCGGCTCTGTAGGTCGGCGGCATGACGGCCATCACACACAGTCTGCAGTGGTGATGCCCCCACCGCCTCCTTCGCGCTGGTGGCTGGTGGCTGGGTTGTAGCCAGCTGAGCGTTGACTTCTTCGAACCTCTGCTCTGCATTGATGTTGAATGCATGCATGAGCCTCTACCGTGCGGAGCCTACGGTACCCGCTTGGGTCTCCTTCGCTGTCCTTAAGTGGCCTCTTATGATTTGCGCCCAGGCCGCATCGCGTGGACCCGGCAACTGGGCACGCCGGCCTGATTACCACCGCACCTAGCTATGACACCCCTAAACCCATTAATCGCTCGCCGCCGGGCCTGCAGCTCAGGGCCTCGTGGACATGGAGCGGGATCCGCCTGCGATCGCGCTGCGTCTACCATCCCCCCAAGTCCGTCACAAACTGTCGTTCTGCATCAGTCACAAACTGTCACTGTCGTCTTGCAGTCCATCAGCCTCACCCAGGAACGCTAATGCAGCATACTCGTACCACAAGCACATTATTAGCACCGTAACTCAATCATGGGTCGAACCCGAACCTCACTACCATGCCCTGTTTTCTTGTCTCAAGGCACCGTCAGACAGCTGATTTGCTAGTTCACCGTTATGGCTCTCTACTGGCCACCCACCGCAGTTATTGGTGTCGCCCTATTATTTGTTCCGCTCTTTAGTTCGTCTTTAGTTTTTGGTCGTGACATGTCAGACGGGTGACCGGTTTGGAGGCTACAGCTGGACTTGGAGACAGTAAAAGCAGGGGCCATCATGCGTCCACTTTCACCAGCTGGCAGGCGCCGGGGCCGAGAGTTTTTGCATTGGCATCGCTGGCCTGCAAAAGCAAACCAGTTTCCGAGTCGTCGGTCCTTCCCGACCAAAAAAACTCTACTGCTACCGGACCAACCGAAACATAAGACCACTTTTGGCTTCAGATGGGGCCAGGTAAAACTTTAAAAGAGGCTACCGCCACCGTTCTTGTAGTCCTGCGGTCTGCTAGTCCTTCCGACGAGGTTGGCGAAATAGCTCATTCGACGCTGTAAACAACGACATCCTAGCAAGGTGCAGTCACGACACAGGGGTCGTGGTCGGGGTTGTGGCTTCCACGAGAGACGGGACTGCATTGAGCACCCCGCGGCTCAGGTGAACGGCGACTACCGCTACTGACAATACTTGCACTTGTCTCTAACGAGCGAATCTTAGCGACTGACCCCCCGATCCAAAGCTTGAGCCCACAGATGCGACATCCACACCCGTCATTCGCTTACCACGTTCGGTAGGTTTTTGACAGGCATCTCCCCACACTCACTAGACCTGTCACGTCAGGTATTGCGAACCGCACGTGATCGTACGAAAGCATTGACATTGGAGATAGGAGTCGCTCAGAATCTGCCTTCAGACGGCGAAACCGTCTGCAATCCCTCGCCAGGCACCATGGTTTTCCACGCCTCTTGTGGGAAGAGCAGATCCTAGAACTAACTATTGAGCAACCATGGCAGTCGTCTCATCATGGCTCTGGTCAACGAAGACGAATCAGTGTTCCAAGTTCACAGACCTTAACCGCTTGTATTATCGACTTGCTCCTGCAAAATATTGATTGGTCTCGCTAGTGGGGCCGCCAGGTGCCCCATCAGGGCTCTACCTGCCGAGCAGTCAGGTACTTCCGTAGGGATCCATCCGCATTGGATACACCAGGTTTCTGGAGAGTCTACAATCATGCGTATGTGGTGCTCGACGCACTCTATATACCGGCAGAATCGGGCTGACGCCGCCAGGCGCGAAATCCATACAACTCCTTTCCACTAACCTTTCAACCGGAAGCGGAGGTTACACCAACGTTCTATATATGGGACATGTTGGCTGCACTGCATTCACCCGGCGGACATGTTCTGCTTCGCGAAAACAACCGAGCCTCTAAGAGGAGGGCCTGATTCTACCGTGTGCAAGTATAATTGTCTTCAAAACAGCAGTACACTCAACCAATCTCCCCCACTGTGGTCCTAGTGAGCGGAGTTCCCAACGCCACGCTGGACGCCACTCGCCTGCACTTGAAGCTCGCTATCGAAGTCCGTAATCATAAGTTGGGCGCCTGGGAACTAGCTCTAGGAGAGAGAGTCGTTGTCACTGCCCAGCGTCAGCTTCCCCAAGTTCTGGTTCACGGGACCCTACCGAAGGAACGGTGCGCGATCAAAGGATGCTTTAATGTCTCACATCGGCTACCCATGTTGAGGATCCTGGTAGTCTCCATGCACGCTATTACAACGACATCCCTATCTTTCTACGGAGTTCACGACCTCAAGACTCAGGTATTTCCACACCACTTAAGGATGGTGGGTTGAACTCAGTACTCTGAGAGCATCAAGGCAGACGCTGACGCCTTTGCTCTTGGAGAAGTCTACATTGACGATAGATAGTCATTGCTGTGCCAATTCTCCCACATACGACGAAAGAACGCCGGAATCATGTTTTCTTGTTCTATTCACTAAACGTCAATGTATCATTTTCAGTTCCTATGTTGTGTCCGGTACCCGAAAACAGTACCGGTAATCGGCTTTCGTCTAGGGGCGCTCAAAACTCACGCTGTCGTCACAACTGATTCCTCAAGCTTGACTAAAACACCTGCGTTGTGCAACACTGTGAATGCACCTGATGGTCATCTTCCGTCTCACTGCCATGCCTTCCCTTTGAATGACGGGCCACAATGGAACTGAATAGATTCGTTTATTGATGATCTACGAAACCTCACAAGCAACAACACCGAGGCTTCTCTCCATCCTCAAAACCAGGAGAAGATAATAAACATTCCTCAGCTTTTGTCTCTCCAGTAAAGTATCCACGCACATTTTTCACCTTTGATACCGCCTCCAAAGCTTAGACACAAGCACACCAGCATCCCCTCGCTCGTCCGCCGCACCACACTACTTCTTCTTACGCACATCTCCAATACCACCTTCACCCAAGCTACTTTCCCATTCCCCAGAGTTCAACCACACACCCCCCTTTGAGCTCGCCCGCTTGTTATACCCAGGCCAATGGGCTTTAAACTTTGATCCCAGGCACATCCCATTTCCTCAATCGTATTCTCCCCCCCCCCCCAAAAAAAACACACCGTGACAGCGGTCTTCACTTCGTTTTTATTCTGTTGCGAGTGCGTCACACGGCAGAGATCTGTCTGTGCGATCTCGTACCCATTCAGCCTCGCAATAGCTCTCGCTATACTGGTTATACATGGTGAATAAGCAGTCAGGGTTCGAAAAAATTGGGTAGGCCATGATATGTGGATTGTTGTAGGAGGTGCTAGACTTGGAGGGAGGGAGTACGGTGGGCCGTTCTTTGAAGAAGAGATGTGAAGGATTCGGTGCGCCGTTTCGATACTCCCATGTATTTACGCGTTGTTTGGCCAACCAGTGATGGAGAATGATATGCGTACCTCCGGTTCAAGCTCTATAGGCCCGTGCTCCCATGCTGATATGCCATGGATGTGCAAGTGTTGGACAAGTAAGCCACTCCAGTATGAGGAGTAAATACTAAATAGAGACGCCAATCTTATCTATAGATGTCTACCACTACCAAGGAACGAAGGAGCTCGTAAATTTCAAGTTTGGAGGACAGTGTTAAGCGCCAGGGTCATGATCTTGGTCCAAACCTACCAGACATTATTTATTCATCAATGTATAACTTCTAGCCATAGAATTTCAAGTCTGACAAGAAGTCTTAACAATATGCTAAAAAACAACATCATGTATACACACTCCAACCAACCATTTCTCCATTCGATCCGTATAAAACAACGTTAAATAGTTATCTACATCCAGATCAATCCTCTCTGTCTCCCCAAACATCAGCCTCCTCCCTAGCCACAGCATCCAAATCAATGAGTCCACCGCTCCTCTTCCCTTCTTCTTCTTCATCCTCCTCATCACTATCCTCTACTCTTCTAGCTTCTTTTCTGCTCACTTCTCCCCAGCCTGCATTGATGTCTTCTTCTTCCTCGGGTGCAAACGCGGGTGAGACCGGCACATAGTCGTCCATCAGATTCGATGGGAGGCCTACGGGGGCGGGGCGCTTGGAAGAAGAGGATGGCGGTGATGGGGTTAGTGGCATCATTGCCATTTCGGGGTGCTGTGATAGTGGCGGAGTGGATGAGCGAGAGGTGGAGCGAGGTGGTGGGGATGCGGAGGGGCGCTGTTGGTTTGGATGGTCTCGAGAGGACGGAGGTTGCGTTTTTGTCCCTTCCTTGGATGATGGTCTCGCTTCCTCTGGTCCTAGGTTTGACGGGACTGTTGACTTGGTATCGATTTGCTGTGTAGGGGGCAGTTTGGCGTGATGTTCTTGTTGCTGTTGCTGTGAGAAGGGGAAGATGGAAAAGAGACTGGCGCTTAGGCTGTGCCTGTTCGGTGCGTTCGGCCGCTGTTCGGCTTTTAAAGCTTCCTTGCGTGCGCTTTTAGGAGCAGTCGAGGGAGGAAGCGATACTGAGTGCGAGTGCGATGAGGATTGTCGAGCAGCTACTGGGCTTGGAGGCTTTTGGATTGCAGCTTCTGGGAGCGGGGCCTCGCACATTTCGCAAGCGGTGAGATTGGTATCATTCAGGAACGTGCAGCGCGGACATTGCTTCTTCAATTCCGGCGCCGTTGGTCGTGCAATTTCCGGTCGTTGAGTTTCTGGCTGAGGCCGTGGCGGTTGTGGAGGTGCAACATCGCGTTCGCCGGGCATCTGGTATCCCGGACTATATCTCTGCGCAGTCTTGGATGTCTGACGATTCGGAGCTGGAGGTCTAGCTTCCTGACGCTTGCTTGTTGAATGAGCCCTCCCAGCATTCGGATTCGGGTCAACCGACATCACAACCTGCACATCTCTCTTCGTCCCGCACTTCATGCACTGGCACTGCCGTACCACACTCTTCGTGTACGTATCCATAATCTCAGCCGGCGCATCGAACCTAATCTCAAACTTGCCTGGCTCACCAAAGCCTGGCTCATTCTGATCCCTCTTTTCCCATCCTTTCGCATTCGAGTATCCGGCACCTTTTGCCACAATCGGCATTATGGGATCTACATTCCCAAACACCAGATGGTCCACGAAAGGGATCAGCATGAGCGTGCCGCTGGCCTTGATGTGATGGTCAACTTCCGGTCGCAGTTGGAAAGATCCGATGGAATGCAGGACGCGGAAGTACTTGTTGAACATGTCGCCGTACCACTGTCGGACCTGGACACCCTGCTGCAATAACTCCTTCGCAATATTCCTCGGCGCTGGACTAGGCCATAAAGCATCGATCAAGTGTTTCTCTTTCAACGCCTTGCGCACCATCAAATCCAATCTTGCGCATTCATACAGCTTCTTTTCCAGCCGCTCATGTACTTCGTACTTGGCAAATCGGATTGCCAAGCCTCGTACGAAACTGGCATCTAAGTTCCATTTCCGACTGAAGTAGTCGAGAGATTCAAGGTCCTTCTGGGCCTGCGCGTTGGCGGGGCGGACGGAGAGAGGCTGGAGTTCGTGACCCATGGATATCCATCGGCTCGGTTGGCGCGGTAAAGCTGTTGCGGTTGACCAGAATGAACGAATAGGTGCATATTCGGCTTTAAAGTAGTTGTAAATAAAGTCTAGGAAGTCGGTCTCTGTGAGCGGCATTGCTGCGTGGCCACGTGGGATGTCCATGTTGGGAGGTGAGACGCCAGGGTGGCGAGGTGCTTCAGGGTCGGAATGTGGGATCACAGTGCAACCTTCAGATTTTACGGTAGGGGATAATAGAGCCTGTACAGAAGGGACTGAATGTACAGTGTGTGGAAGCGGCAGGAACGAAGCCGTGGTCGGGTATAAAGCGGCTCAGATTATGTAAATAATTACGCTGCTGCCTGGGGTAGCTGGAGGAGCGTTACGTGTGCAGAAGCTGAGGAGTTGTGACCATGTCTATATTATTGCTGCGCCATGGCATGTGATGGTAGACGGATTCGCTAGAGTCTCTGCAAGGAAGACGTTTGTTACTTCGTATGCTCTTGTGACGAGTTGGTTGAAGAAGTACGTCATGGTTGTGGCGGTGGCGGTGGCGGTGCTCGGATTGCATCTCGCGTCCTGATTTCCGTATTCGACCTTCAAACTCCTGACAGTCTCTAGCACCTCAGCGTGGATTATCCTAGTTCACCTGCACTGCATCAACAAACTCCCGTAGATACTAGGATACCTGAACATACCCTCCTCTTACCGATCAGTGTGGCTAGAGCTACCGAGGAAAGATCATACACTGCTTCCTGTAGCATCGTATGATGAGGTCCTTTACTCTACCAAGATAGATCCGGACCCGACCGTTGAGGTCCAGCGTGTCTAATGTTCGCAGAGTGTAGCGATCCAGTTGTGAGATTTCTATATTCTATGCTGTTGTGTTGCAGGTGGATCCGTATTCGTCAATCTTCTATCGATACCACAGGGTCCCTCTTTTTAAAGAGTTGATGGCAGCGAACCGCGCGCTTATACTTCCTCTCACGAAACCACGCTAATTGTGCGCGCTTCGCGGTGCGTTTGGTGCAAACATGGTTCCAGTGTCGAGGGTTCCGTTGATGTGTGGAAGAAGGTCTTTGGGTCTTTGAAAATCGCTGGCGAAACTCTTGGATCATTGTAGTTCTTTCTCTCGCTATACTACGAGGTGACAGCATGAGAGGAGGGCAGTTCATCCAGAAAAGAGCCGACCCGTATGTTGCGTCTAGATTTCGTCAATCCATACAAAGTCAGTCATCTCCTAAAATTACCTCAGATCCATCGCCGCCGCTGTAGAATCCGCATGCCATGCCGCTTCTCCAACCGCATCAACCCAGTGATGCATCCGGAAACCGGCGTTATCTACACAGCGCCCGCCCCCCTTTGACGCTATACAATTGATCGATACTATATGTGCATTCACCCTCCTCATATATATATCAATGCAACTAAAAGGAAAGACTTTTAATGTCAGCGGCCGCTACCGATATAACTGCCTCGAAAAAACCAATATCTTGCATCTTGCGTTTTCCTGATCTCTTGAGCTTCACCGCATATACACCAGAGCCATGTGTTGAAGCATGCAGTATTGACAATATAGTGTGAGAGGTATTAGCACGAACTCGACATGTGAGGCGGCCGTCATCACCTCGGAGTTAAGCCAGAGTTATAAAAGTGGCGATGTGGAGAATTGCTAGTTACGGGGTGGAGCTGGGGATGCAAGGATAGGGGAGATTGGGTATGCGGAGGCGATACTCCAGGAATAGCGGGATAGGAAGAGTGAAGTGGCGTAGTGAAGTAAGGATTTCTGTTTGGAGCAGGAGGCAGGAGGACTAAGGAATCATAGTCAGACTGTGGTGCGCATTCTTGGAGCGAGTCTAGATAAACATTACCTAGCGATTAATTCCTTTTACAGAATCGCCCCTATTCATCTACATACTACCATATATACTACAATGTCTCTTCTATAACCCAGAGAAATTCCAAAGATTAAAAAAAATCATGCCCGCCTCCAAAAACCATGAAGCGAGCCAAACCCGCCCCGTCGAAAGTCTAGCCCACACCTACACACCGTGATACCCTCCCCCCTAAAAAAAAAGAGCCCACCACCCGCGCCACCCAGCAAAAAAAGAAGACTTTTCCGACACCGGGAATCTACGTTATTGTCAGAAGAGAACATCGAAACCACAACCATCATGAAACTTACCGAACCCGGGCCTTGCCGGCACTACGCTGTGTAGCTACTCTTGCGCTGAGAGCGGCAAATCCTAGCCACTAGACCATATCGGAGTTGTTATGGATAATCTTCTGCCTAAAAAATATATATTATAGTGTGGTATATTTGGCGTGGTGCGAAGCGAGATGGACGCTAAAAAAGGAGGAAGGCACTGAAGGGTTTGGTAGAGCTTAGTGATAAGTGGCGGTAAAGGTGAAGATGGGGAATTTTTCGGCCCTTGTGTGTGTCCTCTGCAGCAGCCCGCTATAAAAATTCTCAAGCGATAGATACCTAACTAAAACGTCTGCATACATGTCACAAGGATGCTTGTGAAAAGCATATCACGCTTTCATTGATGGCGTACGAAGGCCGCTGCATGGCTATTTTTACAACGCTTTGAACTCAGATGTTCGCAAGTCCAACCAACTCATGCTCCTCATCACGTTATGATAACAAGCTTTCAGGGCCATCGATGCAGATCTGATCGGTATTCGCATGCGTAATCAATCACTGAGGTTACAGAATCACACAATGCGTAAAAGATAGCGATGCAAGCAATACAGTCAAACAGGGGCAAGCATTTAGCCCATACTCAGACTTTTAGTGAGAGAAGAACGTAACTTGACGATATAGTGTTGCCTCATATCTTTCACTAGTATCTATGCCATCAATATAGCTAAAGAAGGCATCAAGCAGTCATCACAAACATGTTGGCAAAGTTCTCGATTACGTTTCAACTCCCAACATCATACAGGCCCAACGCTAGCACAAGAAATATACTATGGGCTCCAAACTCCACGCTCACTGTGTTTCCCTCTCTAGGCTTCGCTCCCTCAACGCACCAAGCGCCATGGTTTTACTCGTGTCGCCCATCTATGACTATCCTTGTATCGCAAGGCACGGTAATCATCTCTGATCCATGCCTCTCAACGCCCGCCCTACGAGTTGAGGTAGTTCCGAACAGCGCCCTGCAACTTGGTAGCACCTTCGCCGAGCATATTGGTCAGGTTCTCAAGATCGTCGCCAGCAGTAAGACCGAATTTGCGAACAAAGTCCTTGGCTGCAGTTTCGAGATCGCCGTACTCCTCCTCTGCCATGTCGTCCTCGGGCCGGCCAAAGTATGCGTTGGAGGAAATGGCTGATGCACCTTCGAAGCCTAAGAGTCAAGTTAGCAATTTGTCGCAAGACGTGTGCACATACTGAATGATGCATACCTGTTAACCTCTGCTTCGCCTGGGCGGTTTCTGCGGGGTCGAAGGCGTTTCGGCCAAAGAACTCGTCGCTCGAGATACCCTTCTGAGTGCCAAACTTCTGTCGCGCGTACTTCTCGCTATCGTCTTCAGCAGACTTGCCCACACTCCCGAAGCCACCCATCTTCTTCTGGGCGACAGGCTTCTTCGCAGCGCCTACTTGGCCGAAGCCGAGACGCTGCACGCCCATACCTAGCCTCTCCATGTCCTGACTCGCGCGCTCAGGCTTGGAAGTGGAGCCGAAACCTCCTCGTGGTGGTGACACGGGCGTGGGAGAGAGAATTGCGGATGCTTCGGGTACTTTGGATTTGGTGGCAGCGGCGGCTTCAGCGGCTTCGGCGTCGGGATCGTAGCCCAATTTTTCGATGCGCTCGGCTTCTTCACGAGCTTTCCGCTCTGCCTCCTCAAAGTCCAGGCCGTCGGTAGCGACGACCTTCTTGGCTCCCAACCCCTTCTTCTTCGCCCCTAAGATGTTTTTCTTCGGCACAGCACCTCCGGTAGTCTTTCGTACTGCCGCTGGCTTCGCGGCGGGTGCGGTAGCTTCAGCGCCTCCAGCAAGTGGCGATTTGGGGCGGTCCGTCCCATTGCCGTTGGCACCAGGCTTGAGGAAGGGTGAGCCGGCTTTCGGTGTGCCGGTGCGTGAAGGGGGATTCGAGGGTCGCTTGATCGTCGGCTTGTCCCACGAAGAGAAAAAGTCATCTTCATCGCCGGCCGGGGTGTTGGTGCCATCGCTGCCGGTCTCTGGAACGTCTGTTATTACGACCTCGTTCGGGTACCTGAGGAAGCATTGTCAGCACAGCGTCATCAGCTTGCGAGCTTGAGACATACATTCTGGCATCCGCAGCACATCGCCGCGTCAGTTCCTCCTTGTACTTGGTAGCCGCATTGCTGGTGTATTTGGCCTTGTGGTCCTTGCTCGCGAGCGCAGCAGAACCTCCGTGAGACTGGAAGTACTTGGTTGCGCTCTCGTTGCCGCCGACTTTCATGATGCGCAATTGGTCCCATTGCCAGACTGCAACGATTAGCACGTGATCCTACCGCACTGTATATCGCCTCGTCGTCCTGAGGATGAACGTACTGTCGAGGTTGGTGGATCGCACGAAGGAGATGTGCACGCCCATGTTACGGTGGTTCGAGGAGCAGTCGAGACATAGGTAGATACCGAACGGGACGGAGCTCCATGTTGGGTTCTTTGCGCCGCAGTCGAAGCATATCTAGCCAGGCTTGTTAGCTGTCTGTTGACCGTGACCGCCGCCTTGGAAGGAGAAAACGTACCTTGTTCGCTGGCTTCGCTTTCAATTTGGCGAAGATGTTCTGCGACTGCGTTTTGGTCGCGAGCGCCGCCATGGTGAAGACGGGGTAGGAATGGTGTGGGTGAGCGGTAAAGGAGTCGAGCTGTGGAGGGGATATTTTGGGTTGCGACTTGCGGCGATCCGGGAATGATGCTAGGGTGGCCCGTTCGGACGTCGCGATTGGCACGTGACAGCTTTGGTACTTCGACGAACATTCCCCTCTCACACATCGTCCCACACCTCACTTGAATTCTCTTTGATGCGCATTTTTGATAATCGTTGGTATTGCTCCTACAATGGTCTGTGGAGGTAAACCTTACCTATATCTATTTGCGGTAGCAGGTCATGTCCACGGCGAGCGCCTTTCTCCTTCTCCTAAGAGTATACACGATAGCCGCCGTAGATCCTCCAGTCGCCTATCTCACACTAGTCTCTGAGCTCCAGATACACGATTGTTGCCGAAACCTATCATCCTATCTTCGACCCCAGGGCGCGCCTGATGCAACGGCACTAGTGGGGTACACGTGAATGCCGTCTTCTTGCATATAGAGCTGCTCTCACATCTGTTTCGAACTCACTTCACTCCTTGCAGACTGAATCCTTCGCATAGAGACTCCAAACCTCACCATGTCCTCGTCTACCCAAACCATCCCCGCCCGCCGCGGAGCAGCCATCCTCGTCCGCGCTGGCCAAAAGATCAAAATAATAAATACTCACGGCAATCAAGTCGTCGATACATGGGCACTCGCGCTGCCCACCATCTCCCTCACAATCGCATCCTCAAAAGTCGAAGCCCCTGTCTACCCCAACGCAACCACAGACTCGCCCACGAAATACTCCACGACCGCCAATGCCGCCGCCTGGGCCCCAGAATATATGTCCATGTGCCACTGCCGTGCCACGCTACTCAAGATAACGCCCGCCGTTGGCGATGTGATGGTGAGCCAGAAGCGCGCGCCGATGGTGAAGCTGGTCGAGGATACAAGTCCAGGCGTACATGATACCTTGATCGCCGCCTGTGATAGATGGCGGTACAGTGAGTTGGGCGTGAACGGCTACCACGAATCTTGTACGGATAACTTTTGGGACGCTATACACGCCCTGGCAACATCGGACTCCGTTGGTACAGAGGAGAAGGAGGCCTTGAAGGCCTTGCAGGAGAAGTTGGGCGGCAGGATACCTGATCCGTTCAACCTCTTCATGAATATTCCAATTACACAAGACGGTGAGGGAGCAAAGAGAGGCCTAAGTTTTGAGGAGCCGAAGACCAAGGCTGGGGATTACGTGGTATTGGAGGCCCTGAGGGATGTGGTTGTTGCAATGAGTGCCTGTCCGCAAGATGTCCTCACTGTCAATGGGAAGAATCCTGTAAACGCCCATTTCCAAGTTCTGGACTAGACGTAAATCATCCAGTCAAATAAACCCACAGCGATTCCAGACCTGCAAGTTCCAGAGTAAGGCGAAATATGAACTTCATATACGCAGATACTTTGCAGTCGGATCGACGAGCTGCACCAAAAAATGTGTATACGATGCTGCAACGGTGATGGCCGATAGAATCATGGACCAGACTAATCTGCCAGTGGTACGTTCAGATACCACAACCAAGTTGCCAGTGCCCGGAGCGACTCCGATGCCCACGAGTTCTGTTGAGGGTTAAAGAGGGTAAATCTCGGAGTGCTGGCAATTTAGTCGGGCAGAGCTGTGCATAGTTAGGTAACCGGCACGTGTTGCTACATTTTCGACACTGTTACCCATGGTGTCACAACAGTCGAGATAGTTATGGAAGTGGAGGCGTCTGGATGCGGAACTAGCGTCGCGAGGCGAACTCTTGGCGCTTTCTGTGGGGGTATTTTCTGCTATCGATTAGCGCTCGAACTTTTTGTCAACCTTTGGAAGTGCCGACCGCTTCAAGCCAAAGGACAAACCGCAGTCGCCAAAATGAAGACGCAGTGGAAAGATATTCCCGCAGTGCCCACGAGCCAGGAGTTCTTGGATATCGTATTGTCCAGGACCCAGAGAAGGTAGGTTTTCTCTTTCGTCGTATCCGCGCAAATCGCGCCTTTCAACCAGTTTTTCTGCGCCTCCAACATGAGGAGTATACAGTGCATGAACGGGGACAGAGCTGACTGTACTCTAAGGCTTCCGACACAGATCCGCGCAGGATTCAAGATCAGCAGAATCCGAGCGTTCTATACGCGAAAAGTGAAGTACACGGCCGAAACCTTCACCGAGCGCCTCTCGGCCACAATCGAAGCCTTTCCTCGTTTACAGGATATCCACCCGTTCCACCGCGATCTCCTCAACACACTATACGATGCGGACCACTTCCGAATTGCTCTTGGCCAGCTTTCGACGGCAAAGTCACTCATTGAGACGGTTGCGCGCGACTACGTGCGCCTTCTCAAGTATGGACAGTCCTTGTTCCAGTGCAAGCAGCTGAAGCGGGCGGCGCTGGGTCGCATGGCCACTATTTGCAAGAGGTTAAAAGACCCACTAGTCTATCTCGAACAGGTCAGGCAGCATCTAGGCCGTCTGCCCTCCATCGACCCCAACACCCGCACGCTCGTCATCTCAGGCTTCCCCAATGTGGGCAAGTCGTCTTTCTTGAAGTCCGTGTCAAGGGCAGATGTAGAGGTGCAACCGTATGCGTTCACCACGAAGAGTCTGTACGTGGGCCACTTTGACTACAAGATGCTTCGTTTCCAGGCAGTCGATACGCCCGGTATCCTCGACCACGCTCTCGAAGATATGAACACGATCGAACATCAGTCCATCTGCGCCATTGCCCATCTTCGAGCCCACATTCTCTACTTCATGGACCTCAGCGAACAATGCGGTTACTCTGTCGCTTCACAAATTTCCCTCTTCAACAACATCAAGCCTCTGTTCGCGAACAAGCTGATCTCAATCGTCATCAACAAGATCGATCTCATGCGACCAAACCAGCTCGACGCCGAGACTCAGGAGCAGTTGCAGGGCATGCTCAAGTCTGGTGAGGTGGAGATGCTGGAGCTCTCGTGCAACACTACTGAGGGTGTCATGGCTGTTCGAAACGCTGTCTGCGATCGCTTAATTGCTGCTCGGAACGCCGAGAAGCTCAAGGCTGGCACGAACAGCGCCGGCGAGCCTACTGGTCGTCTTGGAGAACTGCTTCGCCGCATCCACGTTGCTCAGCCTTTGGGCGGGGTGACTCGGGAGACGTCCATTCCCGAAGCGGTATTGAACAGGAAGAAGTACGACAAGAGCGATCCTGACAGGCCACTTCTTGAGCGCGATCTTGAAGAAGAGAATGGCGGAGCTGGTGTGTACAATCTGGACATGCGCAAGAACTATATGCTTGAGAACGACGAGTGGAAACACGACCGCATTCCCGAAGTGTTCAAGGGTCAGAATGTCTATGATTTCATTGACCCTGAGATTGAGGCCAAGCTCGCAGCGCTCGAGGCTGAGGAGGAGAAGCTGGAGGCGGATGGATTCTACGAGTCGGATGACGACCTGGAGGATGCAGAAGAGGCGGATATCCGGTACAAGGCAGAGCTCATCCGCGAGAAAAGGCAACTCATCCGAAACGAAGCCAAGATGCGAAAGAGTCTCAAGAACAGAGCAGTCATCCCCAGAACCAAGAAAGCGAAGCAGATGTCGCAGATGGAATCACATCTCGAGAGCCTAGGGTACGACACATCCAAGGTTGTTGAGCGCGCACAAGCTCAAGCACAAGCTCGAGGACGCAGTCTGGCACGTGGAAGGTCAGAAGGGCCCGGTGGCGACGCCATGGACATCGATACCCCCAAATCGGCACTCGAGCGTGCGAAGAGCCGAGGCCGCAGCCAGAGCACCAACAGGAGGACGGACGGTGTTACGAATGAGGTTGCCGCTTCCAAGGCGGAGAAGCTGGCCAAGTTGTCGCAGAAGAAGATGAACAGGATGGCCAGACAGGGTGAAGCGGACAGGCACCAGACTGGCTCCTTGATCAAGCATTTGGTAAGTCGTTTTTTCCCCTCGCCTTCCCTCACGTTTCTCTATTTGAGCCGCGCTAATGACAAGTCAGACTGCTGGCAAGCGTGGTATTGGAAAGACCAGCCACAGATGAGTGGCGTTTTGATGCCTTGTTCCGTCGTGTCGTGTTGCGATTTTGAAGTTGGTGGGAAAAATCATGGTCGGCGTTCAGGATGCATTCCTTAGATACCAACTCGCTGTCTACGAAACCAGTGTGGTAATGCAATACTTGTTTCCATCCGTGGCGAGCATTTGGCTGTGACGTGTTGGTAGCGTACACGGACAGAACTGACAAGGTTATCAACTTGAATTGGGCAGCTACATAAAAACAAACGCAGATTCAGGTTCAGGGGCGGCGGCGAGTACAAACTTTACAGAAAACACACACAACACACACACACACGCACAAAAGAGAAACAGCTCATGAGATTCGGAAAAGAGACAAAAGGCGTGTATATCCAAGAGGTAGATGCCCAAATTTTACATGCGGCTACGATGCGGCCTAGGAAGGGTGGGCTGAAAGAGCCGATCGGGCAGCCGATTACCATACTGATCGAAGCGATAGTCCTCCTTTTGTTCAATCCACATCTGCCCACATTGGTCAGCCCCCTTTGTGCGGAACAAAAAAGCAAAACAAGCTACAGCTTGCTACCATAGCGGTAGCTGTTGTAAGCACTCACCTCGCGGTCGGCGTACTTCCGGTCCAAGGGAACTGGTTGTGGATTTAGTATTTCTTCGTCGCCAAAGCCCGCGTCTCCTTGGAACCGACGCGAGTAGTGGGCGGCACCGATGGGGAGCGGTGCGCCGTACTCGGCGTACTGTCCTCCGTAGGGGCCGTACTGACCTGGGCGGGGGTTGCTGCGCGCGTTGCTTTGCATCCAAGAGTCGCGCTCGGGAAGGCGGTCTTCGAACGACTCTGGGCGGCGGCCGAGGGGCTCGGGGAAGGGTCGGCTTTGGTTGTACCGGTCCTGCGTTTCGACGGGGTACTGCGAGCGGTAGTGGTCTTGCTGCTCGTAGCGCTCGTCGTACTGCGTCTCGTAGCGAGGAGGCTCAGGCCCGCGCTGTTCGTACTGCGCTTCGTAGCGAGGGTCGCGTCCGCGGTCGTCGTAGTATTGCGGGCCACGTTCACGCTCACGCTCGTCGATGTACACGTCGCGACGCTCTTCGTAGTGGGCGGGCGGCTGGTGATTGCGCTCGACCCACACATCGCGGTGCTCCTCGACGTGCCGGGGCCCAGGTGCAGCATCGCGCTCGACCCAGACCTCCCTGTCGACGTGCGTGGTGTGGCTGTGCTGGGGTGCAGGTGGCTCGTGGTGGTGGACATCGATGTCGACGTGGGTCTCCTTCTTGTTGGACGACTTGGGCTTCTGCGGCTCCTCGACGGGCTCCAGGGCAGTCAGGTAGCCGAGGACCTCGCTGAGACTGGCGTGCGCGATATTGAGCTCCTTTTCTCTGTTCTCCAGCTTCTCCTTCTCGCTCAGGAGCCAGTAGACGCGGTGCCTGATGCCGATGCGGCGGCCGTCGTCGACATCGCCCGCGACGCGTTCCGTGTGCGGCGTGATGTTCTCGAGGGCGCCGCGCACGTCGCGCATGCAGCCGTAGACCCACTTGGACTTCTCCGGATTGGCTTCGAGGATGTCGTGGACTTCACGGACCGAGAGTAGGCGTCTCACTTCGTCCAGGTCAGCGCGGACGCGCCCGATGATGCGCACGTAGACGGCATTGGACGGGCCGACGTCGCGGACACGCTTGGCCTTGGTGAGGAACTCGGCGAGCTTGTAGGCACCTCCAATCGCGCCCGCAGCGGCACCGAGCGAAAGCAGCTCTCCTTTAACCATGACGGGCGGTGAGGGAGCGGCTAGAAGCTACCGGCAAGGGGAGGGCGGTTGCAGTGGCAGTAGTAGTAGTAGTGCAATTGAGTGTGTGAGGGCCTGCGTCTCTGCGGGTACCTGGCGCGAGCATGCCGCGCAGGTTCAAGCGGCTGCCGAAAGTGGTGATGGACGGCCGTTGGGGGGGAAGCTTGGGGATGTTGTGGTGAAAGAGCGTTGTTGTGCGTTCAGCTCTCAGCTCAGGGCAAGCAGACGGCAGGGATGTTTAGGGAGGTTGGAGCGCTAGCGGCTGCACTCATCACCCTTCACGACCAACCCGAGGTCCGCCCTCCACAAGCGGAATGGTCGCTTACATCGTTTCATCCACACATCGACTGTCAACACGTATTATTATTTATTACCGTACTTTTCCATCAACGCCTGCATCCTGGGATCACTCAAGCTGAGCACGCTGCCTTCAGCGTCCAAGAGCCCGGCCTCCGTCGTCTCTAGCTCCCGCTCCATCGCCTTTAGTTGTTCCTCCAACTTCGGGTCCGTTAGGCTGACCTGTGAGAATGGCGTATGCTTATATAGCGCATCCGCTATAACCCTCAAGTCTGCATCTGCTTTGCTTGACCGCTCAGCAAGTGCTTCGTGGCTCCAAGTTGCCGCAGATTCGTACTGGTCTTGCAGCTTCTTGTCGCGCTCGAGCCGAGCCCGTAATAAGGCGTCTTGAAGACTCTCCATTGTCTCATAATGGAAGGATACACCCGCATGACGCAGCGCATCTTGAAGTGCGACTGGGAGATCGAGCGTCTTGGTGGGCTTGAGCTTTACCATGGGCGTGAAAGCCGAAGTACCAGAAGTCATCCGTCGTAGTGCAGGCGTGGCAGCAGCTACGTGCGTTTCAGGCATGCGCTTTGATGCCGCCGCTCGTATGTGCGCAAGTGCTTGCTGAAACTCGTCGCTGTCTCTGGTGCTGATAGCGACCGTGTCCAGACGTTTGCCCATGTATTCGAGTGTTGAGAGTACCTAGGACTGTTAGGCGTGTTAGAGGCAAGACATGTTGCTACCCACATAGTTGAGCCATGCAGTACGCGATTGCGTCCTCTCTCTATCCCTCCGATCCTTCCTATCCGTCATTGGCTTCCGTATCTCGTGCTCGACCACCATCTCAGCAACAGAAGCAATCTCTGAATGCAACTCTTCCATCTCGGCTTGCAGTGCGACTTTCCGCTCCTTGAGTTCTCCTTCTGGTTCGTCTGATAATGCATCTGCCGAGCCCTGAGATACACCGTTGAGGTACACAGTGTCTACGCGTGCCTTGATCTCTGCAGCTCGAAAGGAGATGATCGCTTTGCACCACTGATCGATCGACTGCTCATCTTCACTAATTTTACGCTCCTCCACAATCTGGGAGACAAGACCTGGCAGCCGACTCAAGATTTGGTCGTCCGAGGCAAATCGTTCGGAAAGGTAGCTCTTTAGCGTAGACTTTTCAGTATCAATCTCTCGTTGCGTATCGGTGAGCTGGTCCGTGATGGATGCCACAATATCATCAACCTATTGGCATCAGCGTGCAACTAGTGAGAACCCATGTCACCACGTACGAAGACATCAAGTCTGGCCTTTTCTTGCCCCTCTTTTCTTCTCCTCTCATTCCTCGCATGCTCCACGGTTAAGTTTGGCTTATCGAGAGCTTTGAGCTTCATCAACGCATCTTTCTGTATCTCAAGAACTTTGCACTGCTCTTGGATCGCAGCCGTAGCGCTTTGCAGTGATTCGATTGCTGATGCAATTTCGTGGTCCAAGATAGGCCGGATCGGCTCACCCTCTGTTTCGTACTGGTGCAACAGGCCCTTCTTTTTCAACGTCTGGTACCTGAGAAGGAGATCAGCGATTGCCCAGCGTTTCTATGGTGAGACTCGTACAGCTCCAGCTCCTCCTTTGTCAACAATGTATCCTCATGCAAATATTCCTCAACCCATGCGGCAGACTGATGCTTCGTGTCCGCATCCTCGAAGCCAAGAAGAATCTTGTCAAGATCGACATGGAGACCTCTCTCCTCCAGCACGTTTAGCAAGTGATGAGCTGCTTGTTCTTCGGCCATGAGCACAAGAGAGTGTTCTGACGTGCATGTTTGGTGGGAGGTGTGAATGCAGTTAGTCCAACCCACATATCCCTACGGTCAGCCGCAAAAACCAACCGCGCAGTCGCGCTTTTTGGACCCTGACGCGTTCGCGGCATTCACTCACATTCGCGCCAATACAACATCAGACCTGATCCTCGTTACTTCGTACCACAGCCACAATGCCTCCAAGCGCACTTGAGCCCGTCATCACGCCCGAACCCCCCAGGCCTACAGCACAACAAAGCACACCACCGCCCACACAAGCCATGCCACCCAGCAACCGCACCCACGAAGAGCACCAATACCTATCCCTAATCCGCGATATTCTCGAGAATGGAGAGCACCGCCCCGATCGCACAGGGACCGGCACCTACGCGCTCCCCTTTCCCGCACAACTCAAGTTCGCCCTTTCGCGTCCTCCCACCGACCCCACACAACCCCCCGAGCTCATCCTTCCCCTCCTGACAACAAAACGTGTATTCCTCCGTGCCGTAATTGGTGAACTCCTTTGGTTCATTGCAGGAAGCACACACAGCGCACCTTTGTCAGACGCGGGGATCAAGATCTGGGACGGCAATGGCAGCCGCGAATATTTGGACAGCGTGGGACTCTCCCACTACGAAGAAGGCGAACTAGGCCCCGTATACGGATTCCAATGGCGGCATTTCGGCGCCGAGTACAACGGTCATGCAGAGGACTATACAGGCCAGGGGGTCGACCAACTAGCGGAAGTAATCGACAAGTTAAAAAACAAGCCCTACGACCGCCGCATCATACTCTCAGCATGGAACCCAGCCGATATCAAAAAGATGGCCCTCCCACCCTGCCACATGTTTGCGCAGTTCTATGTCTCTTTCCCCGGCCATAGACAGGGCGAAGATCGACCCCGCGGCGTCCTGCACTCGCTGCTTTACCAGCGCTCGTGCGATATGGGACTCGGTGTGCCTTTCAATATTGCTTCCTACGCCCTCCTCACACACATGCTGGCTCATGTGTGCGACCTCACGCCTGGCACCTTCACGCACACCATGGGAGACGCGCATGTTTATCTGGACCACGTCGATGCGCTCAAGGTACAACTCGAGCGTGAGCCCCGCGACTTTCCTACCTTGAAGATTGGTAGGGAGCACGGGGGGGATATTGATGGGTGGAGAGCGGAAGAGCTTGAAGTTGTGGGGTATAAACCGCACGCGAGTATTGCTATGAAGATGAGTGTGTGATACGCTACAGGCAAATGTGGGACGTGTATGTACGATAATGTATGTGGTGAAGAAACGATATGGGATGGGTTTGTTTATGGAGTAGCCCCATTTCAAATTCGCTATCAAGACACCGAGTCTCTACACACCGCAACTACCTACGAGTGCGGTGCTAGGGTTAAGAATGATTATTAAGTGGGCGTATACAGGCTCCCACATGGAAGCACCACGGCTTTGAAAGGAAAAATGGTATCGGGACTGGACAAAGAAATCGTCCTGACTTTTAGGTCCTGGACTGTTTCCTGCACTTTCTACGAGTCTGCTTGATCCCAGAGTAGGAGGTAAACCTTGCGCGAGAAGAAGCTACAATCTCATGTTTACAACATTAACTCACCGCAGTAGGTATTCCAAATGACTTTCTACGATAACACCTCTTTGAACCAACCTTTGCATCGAATGTGCGCCCTAGTAGTAATTCTTTCCGTACCCCCAATTCCTTGTTACAATATGTCTCTTTATTCACCCCACGCCTTCTTGTCTCAGCACGTCCTTGTTTCATTATCCATACATCTCTTTCAACCAAACGCCTCTACCAAGTGCGTCATGAGTCTTTGTTCATCCCCGTAGAATGACTATCAAAATATGACCGTCGCATCTTCCTGCCACGAACCTCCACCACTTGCGAGTTCTCGACACCAATATTCTACTCCTTGTTTTACGATGAGCGACACACAGTCTCAAGACGGCGAGCAGCCAACGGTATCTCCGGTGAATCCAGCGCCCCCTCCACAGGCTCCCCCTCCACCAACAAAGGAGAAAATCGTTGACACCTACGTCGGCAGCACGTACCTTCGATACAAAACCAAAGAGACACAGGAAGATGCTCGCGCAACCTACTTGATCGAAGTGGGCCAGTTTGTGGACTGTATCCGTACCTGGGGGGGCAAAAGTTGGTTCGAAGAAGACCACATCAACATGGCCATATCGATGCTAATCGACCTTAAAAACCGAAACGACTGCTACGTTGTACCCACCTATAGCGCAGCCTCTCTATGCCAGATCGGTCTCGGATACATGAAAGTCGAAGATGCGGATCAGAGACTGGTAAATAGTCTCAAAGACGAGAAGAAGCGATGGATCATCATCCCCTGCAACGACGGCATGACCCAGAACGCACTATCCGTAATAGAACCGCAGACAGAGGACGATGCAAGTGGAACCGAAGCGTCCGCCGTACCGAAGAAGAAGAAGAAGAAGAAGCAAAAGAAGAAGCCAGCACAGAAGAAGAAACCAGTAGGTCAGGGCCTGCACTGGGGCCTCCTAATAATCGACACAAAGAACGAAACAGCGCGGTGGCTAGACGGCCTCCTCACGCTCAAAACCAGCGCAAAGAACGGCAAGAACACGCTCTCCATCGCCTCGATGCCCAGCGCCGGCACCGCAGCCGGAAAAGTGCTGTGCGGCTACGACCGCCTCCTCCAACGCGAACGCGGCAACTTTGCTGCCTCCACGCTGAAACGCGTGCCGCACCAGACCGAGGACAACCAAGCTCGTGACCATGGTGCGTGTGGGCCCCACGTGTTTGCGTGTCTGAAGCATGTCCTCGGACATAGGAGCGCGCTAGAGGATTTGTATAAACACTTCAAGACTGCGGCGCCCGGGACGTTTCGGAGAGGGAAGAAGGGGTTTGATTCTCTGCGCGTGCGCAGGGAGATTCAGGATATGATTCGACGGGCGCAGGAGATGGGCGAGACGGAGAAGGATCTTTCGCTCAAACTTACGCCGCAGTTGATGCGGATTCTGGGGTTGATGATTACGCCTGAGCAGCTCATGCACGCTTTGGATCAGTTTGGTGGTAAGTCGACAGGGGCCGGTGGGGGTGGATATGGAGGTGGATATAGAGGCGGAGGTGGAGGTGGAGGCGGAGGTGGAGATGGAAAAGCAGACCAGAAAAGACTCGACCACATAAAGTCATTCGAAGCCGACTGGCTCAAAGCCCTCGAAGACGGCACAGCAGCAGCAGAAGACCTGACCACGCTCGAGGCCTACGCCGACTACATCGACGAGCAAAACGCCATAGCAGCAGTCGCCTCGACAAAAAACCCCCCTTCAACAAACCCCACCAACGCCCCAGAAACAATGCGCATCTCCATCGGCAAAGCCCACACCCTCTACAACATCCCCCACAGCGACAAGCAAGTCTTCAAACCCAGCGACACGAGCCGACAAGGCTGGCCCAGCACCGCAAAAGAGCTGCCCGACTTTGCCCATATTCTCGACGACGAGATGAAGGAATGGCTTGCTTTGAATCCGGAGATTGCGGCTCACGAGAAAGAGCACAGTAAACATAACGATGTTACGTCGGCCGCAATGCTTCACATCAAGTTTAAGAAGACTTTCCTGACGGAGTCAGACGAGGATATGAGAAAGACGTGGAGCACAGACACGCACGTATTCAACGCATACCCACAGGATGTAAACAACATGTCCGCAAGCGAGATCAGGCAGCAAATCATGTCGAGATACGAGCCCGAAACGCTGACCCTCATCGCTAAATACGCGTCGAAAAAGCGTGCGCGGGGTGGTGCTGACACGGAAGGCCTTCCCGCCCCGAAGATGCCAAAACCGACGACGACGACGACGACGACGGGGACGAAGAAGGGTACCGGGATCGACTGGGCGACCATCAGCGACGCGGAACTAGAACCGCTGCTCAACGACGAGATGCGCAACCACGAGACTGCCGGCCCTAACAAGAATATGCGCACCTACCGCGCCATCATGTTTGTGCACAACGGAGGCGACTTTGCCAAGGAGAGCGAGGAGGCTTGTAAACTGCATTGGGTTCTGGATCCGGATGTTTTTGTTGAGGACAAAGACTACAGGATATATAGACGGAGTGGGAGAATGGTGGCGCAAATTCAGGCGCCCGAGATTAGGGATCGGATGAAGAAGCAGTATTGTCCTGCTTCCAAGGCTGGTGCTGATGCTGGCGGAAAAGGTTTTTCGGATTCGGATTCGGATTCGGATCTGAGTTCGTTACGCTCATCAGATGACGGTTCGTAGGAGTTGTAGCTTGGGTGTTGGAAAGCGGGGGGGGGGGGGGGGGCGTAATAAGTGGATTTGAATTTGAATCTGTGTTTTTTATCTTGTGGGTACCTATGTAGTAATCGAAGATTTATTGACATCTCGCACGAACCTTGAACGAGCCACTTCCCTACAGCTACTCGCACAGAAAAAAAATAGTCATATGTCGCACACACCTGCCTGCGTTCGTTTCATGGTTGTTCGATATGACCCCGGTACGGTAAGAAGATGTATTTACAATGGTTTTCGTAACCCAGTGAGCAATGAGTGAAGAGCGAGTTTGTCGGCGGTGCGAGGCGAAGAGAGAGTGAAAAGAGAGACATTGTGGTAGAGCATCCGCGAGTTATACGGAGAAGGAAAAGAACATATAAACTTCTTCAAAGACGATTGAAAATAGTTGGCAATGAGGTTGACAAGGTTTTCTTTTTGTTACAGTTAGCGATATATTAGTGGCTAGCCAAGCTAGATTGGGTGCTAAGTCGGCAAGACGACTAAAAGAGATCACCAGGAGCGTCACAGATGTCGCTATTGTGCAGTGACTGTAGAGCCTACATGAGGGTTAGTTTGACTACTTGATCTGGTCTAGCTCTACTCACAGTTGAAGTGATACGGCGATATGAATACACTAAAGTGAACTTCAGTAGATACGGAAGGCTGTCGACTTGCGCTCGATTTCTTCCTTGCTCATGCCAGCAAACATCTCCCCTTCCATATACCCATCGATGTAACATGGTCCCACAAGACGACCCCAAGCCCTCAAGATACCTGTTGTTCGAAGGCGCCAGCAGGTCAATATAACCGGTACTGAGCATCCAAAGAGAATGCAAACGTACTGCCGAAAGGTATTTAGTTTCGTTGGTCCCAGGCCATAATAGACTCTACGAATGTCGTTTTGGCGGCCGGAGAGATCTGCGCAGCGAAAGATCTGCCGAGCCCGGGTTGTCTTTTGAACTCGTTCTATGTATTCGATCATTGTGGTTGGCTGCGACTTGTCGGCGATCAATTCTACCATATTGAGATGGCCTATGTCATTCACTTTGGTGAGTGCTAGAGCACACGCTCGTCGATACCAGGTGGGAGCCACCTTGCCATCTGGGCTGCGATTAGCAACCAGAGTCCGCCACAACTGGTCCTCTAGGCCACCTTCCAGGGTTCCGGTCCAACCAAGCATTCGCAAGCATTCAGCTTCAAGTATACCTCCGTTGATATGCGTAGATACTTTTTCGATCCTGCCTAAGACGATGCCTTCAGCCTGCAAAACAAATGTGATTGTTGACGGCATTGTTTGAGGCCGAATGTCGATACCGCGAGAGGCATTGTAGACTTGATTACCGACCGGTCCGAGCAGATCATCGGACGTAACCAATCGTTGGTGGAGGCCCTCAACGTCAAATGATGCTACTCCGACCCAAGTAGGAATATACTTTCCTTCGTAAGCGGCAAGGCGCGACGAACGCGGCCAGCTTGCCCATGCCCGGCAGATAATATCCAAGGCTTTGGTTTTCGATATGCAATAGCGGGTAAACTCTATGAATAAGTCCACTGGATGCTTTGAGTAGTTAGGCGCAAATCGAGGCTGCGTTGGTGAAGTTATCGTTGTGGACTGGTCGCAATCCCGGTCGCTCGCAAGGTATAGGAGTGCGTAGACGACGTCTCGGACGTCCGACACTGCGAACGATGAGGCTGTCAATACTAGAGTCTCTAGACTCATAAGTCTTGACATAATCACGGCATCCGATGACTTCCGGAATACACTGCGTGACAACTTCATGAGTGCCACGGCCTTGGAGTTCTCGATGCTGCTCAAGGCGGTAGGATCAACTTCATGGAGTGGTGATTGGCAGTAAAGTGCTCGTATGCGATTTATGCTCTCCAGGTACAGGTCCACGGCATCCGCAAAATCCATCCAGCTCAGAATCTTCTCACCAATGCGGACCGATAGTCGCCTCGCACAGGCCACCTCCTGGATCACCCATCGGCGCTCAAACCATGGCCGCTGTAGAAGATTGCCGAAAGCAACCCAACAACGAAGCATCTCGTCATCAACTTTTTTGTCTTGCAGGACAGCGTCGAGCGTGGTCAGGTTTAATATATTCGGTATCAAGTCAACTGCCCTGTCAATATCATCTTTGCTAAGGTCTTCCACCCCAAGCCACGCAATGACGTTCCAGGCGTTAGCGTAGATTTCGGGCATTTTTGGAATCTGCTGGCTCTTTTCTCTTTCGTTTGTTTGTTCAATGCACAGAGCATCCACCCAAATCCACGAGTAGTCGTCCATAAGCCGGATATGCCTCAACGCTTGGAAGAGGTTTTCACGAATGGGGTGCGGACGGTGTTCCATTGCGTTCGTCGTGGACGTATCATCCCCTGATCTAGGCAGATCATTCAGGTGAACAACGCGGTCGGCGCGACCCTGGCCCCACGCGTAAGATAGAGCCTGAAAGTCGTGAACTACTGTTGTAACTCTCTCCAGGGAGATAGGCTTCAAGGAACAGAATAAATCGCTGTCGAAAGCACCAGGTGCAATGCGGAGTAGCCGGATTTCATCGAGGTTGAGAGGACTATACTGATAGTATAAGATAGGTGTGCTAAGAAAGGGCAAGGATAGACGCGGTAAAGGCGAGGGGATGCAGGATGTCGGAGACCTAGACCCGTAGGATGGCAGAAAAGGACTTGTGTGAGAATTAGATGTCGAGGTCAAGGAATATGATGTACCGAGCTCAACTGTGATAGGTGTGGTGGCTCGAGCCGGGGATTCGCCATGGTAAAAACTACCGGCTGGCGATTGTGAGCGGTTCCTTTCATTATCGGAGTAGGGATCGGGTGAGGTTGCACGACCTCTGGTCTCGGTCCTTCCTCTTTCTACGCCTCCCTTCTGCGACGAACTTGCGCTTTGCTCAACCACCGTCTCCCTGCTTTCGTCGTCTCCCCGCTTTCTCTTCCCTAAAGCGCTTGTGGTTGTTTGGTCAGCGGCGACGCGTTCGACGCCAACTCCGGTCGTCAGGCTACAGTCGAGGCCCGCTTGTATGCAATTGATGCAATGCCAATCAATACCTCCAGAATCCGGAAGACATGGTAAATGCGATTGCCGACATCGGCTACAAGGGGGCGGGTAAAAGTACATAGGCTGCGAAGGGGTCGTCTGTAGATGCGGTTGATTTGTAGCTATGTACGGCGGGGGGTTTTTTTTTTCAGGTGCGAGACACGGAGTCAGAGTACTAGGCTGCAGAGCTGAGATGCAGGCGGCTGAAAGGTATGCGCTGCGCCACGACTCTTCGTCTCCGGCCAGGCTGCGCTTGTGCATGCTCGTGGGCGTCGTCTGACCGATTAGTCATTGCGTTTCTCCACAGTCGGTCTCCCCGCCGGCCTATTTCGCAATTCCTCCTCCTCTTTCTCGGTGGCTGTACGTCTGAGGTGCTCTTCAGCCTTGTCGGACAGGTAGAGGCCAGCGCTCGCATACGCCATGATGCCGACGCCGACGATGATGCGCGTCCTGGGCGGTATGCCCTTGAACCACCTGCACAAGTGTCAATCGAAGAAAGCAAGTGCACATGCATGATTCATACTCCCAGATAGCCATGTCGGAGGTTGTGGAGCCTCAGGTGCGGTGGTGGAGGAAAGTTGGTGAGGACGAGGGGGAGGGTCGGTTGGATTGCCAAGCTCAGAGGAAGGAAGTCGCAGACATGACCATGACGATGAACATGGCTGATGGCTATCCGCACTCAACACTCACCTCCGCCCGGCGTCCCGCTCATAGTGCAGCTTGGGACAATTACTGGGATTACTGAAGATCCATCGCTTCGGAAGAACATGACATGATTGTTGCCTCCGGTACCTCGCTCCGCACCTCCGCATCGTGAACCGATGTCCAGGTGCGCCCTATTACCACGCGCTTCTGAGGCTACCGCCAACACATAGCCTTTCTACCACGCTACCAACATGCCCGGGTTCCGCCGCTGGGGCAAGTCGAAGCTTGGGCGGAATCCCGAGTCGTCGTTCAAGCTCCTCGCTGCCATCATCGTCATCACGCTGTACCTGCTCTTCAAGGAGTTCCAGAACCCGACCATTCGCGACCGAGGAACATCTCGGCCTGGCGTGCAGATACAGCATGCGCAATGGAATGGCACGGGCAAGGCGCATGAGTCACGGGCAGAAAGCGTGCGCGATGCCATGCGACACACGTTTTGGAGGTACAGGGAGAACGCGTGGGGATGCGACGATATCCTGCCTGTGTCGGGCGGGAACTCGACGTCGAGAAATGGGTGGGGAGCCTTCATTGTCGACTCGGCGAGCACCCTAGTGCTCATGGGGCTGTGGGACGAGCTGGCGCTTTCGTTGGACCATATTCTGGCCATTGACTTCACCCAAGCCAAGGACCTCGTCGACCCTTTCGAAACCACGATACGATACCTGGGCGGCCTGCTGTCGATTGTGGAACTGTACGACGTCGGGCTAGTACCTGAACACATACTGCAGCGCGAGGCACGCCATGTCATCCTCGGGCATGCCGTCACGCTTGCGGAGAAACTGGCGCCAGCATACGATACGCCCAAAGGCATGCCCTGGCCCCGCCTCGACTTTGACACTGGACAAGGCGAATCCACTCCGGCTTTTCGATCCCGTAATGATGGCGAACAAAACCATCCCGCCATTGGGCCTGCACGCACCGGCTCGTCAATCCTCGAGCACCGCGTCTTGACTAGGTTGACGGGCGATGCCACCTACACCCAGAAATCGACCAGCGCATGGGCGCCACTAGTATGGTCCAAGTGGAAAACCCCATGGGCAGGAATGGTGGACGCACCCATCGACATCATGACTGGAGAGCCCGTCGGTCGCCAACGACACTGGGACGGCGGGCACGACTCCTACTACGAATACCTCCTCAAGATGACGCTACTAGCCCCGCCATCCGATCCCCACATCGATCTCTACAAGAAGCGCTTCACAGATGCCGCATTCTCACTGCGCAGCCACTTGAGCTCCCGCTCCGCCCCCGCTGCCGAACACTACATGCAACATCTCTTCATCGGCCGTCAGAACGACAGGCGATACGAAAACCACCAAGGACATCTTGCCTGCTTCGCGCCAGGCACCATTCTCCTCGCCTCAAAATACTACCACCAGCCCTATCTTCGCACCTTTGCCCTCGCGCTCCTCGAAGGCTGTCGCCACACGTATACATCCACGCCCACCAAAATCGGCCCAGAGACATGGTCCTGGGTACCCAAATTCAGCTACGACGACCCTCTCTTCGTCCCCGAGACGGCACGCCAGAAGACGGAAGCAAGGGCCAGCGGCATCTGGGCAAGAGAGCCCGCATACAAAGGGCGGCCCGAGTACGTCGAGTCATTATTCTACGCATGGCGCATCACGGGCGAACCACGATACCGAGACTGGGCCTGGGAAGCCTTTTCCGCCATGGAAAAACACTGCAAAGCACCCTTTGGATACGCGCAGCTGGCCGATGTGTATGATGTACAGTCCGAGGGCGGCGAAAAATGGGTCGACGTGCAAGAAAGCTTTTGGGCTGCTGAGACGCTGAAGTATCTATGGCTTACTTTTGCGGATGTCGAAGTTGCGAGTTTGGATAGTTGGGTGTTTACTACCGAGGGCCATCCTTTCCGAATGATTCGCTGAGTCGGAGCCATACACATCGAAATGGCCTATTCCTATCTATTTTGTGGTTCAAAAAAAGATAGCACAGCTGCAAGATCGGGCATCGGCGGGGGAATTATTGTAGATGATGACGCGGCACAAAGGTGCATTGATACCCGTTGTCGTTTTGTTTTTTTGTAGATATTTGCAAATCTATTCTGTACTTACTTCCAAAACGCTTCTCTCCTCCCCCCTGCTGCTTGCATCCACCTCCCCTATTTTGAGCTGTGGACTTCAGGTGTAGGTAGTAGCTATTTATAGTTGTTGCTGTAGGAGTGAGTAGGTACTCTGACGACTATGTATAAGCTGATCCCATACACTTCTCTTCTCCTCTCTTCTTCTCAGCCAACCAGACCAACCCTCCTTACCTACCTGTCCTATACAAACCCTACTTTCCCTTATCCCACCCACACTTACTCTTTTTTTTTCGAATCTTTAGTTCGGACACCGGGCTATGTATTCCTTCCCGCCCCTGGTCGTTTCGTTGGACTGCCCGCGTGGTAAAGATCGGATCGGAGGTGTTGTGTTTTGTTCGGGATGTATAGATAGATAGGGGTTAAGTGGGTTTTTTGGGGCGGAGATGCAGGTGTGGTTGGTGTAAGGGGTTTTGCGGGTTGGGTGGGTAAAGGTGGGTGGTACTTTTGGGGGGAAGAGGGGCTAGGTTAGATGAGAGGAGTTATGAATTGGGTGGGCTGATGTTTGGTGAGGGTTGTTTTTGGCGGTGGGGTTTTGGGGGGGGATGCGCTGGTGATGGTGATGGTGTAATAGACATCCATCGCACAGTGAGTAAATCACACAGTGAGTAAATTTCACAAATTGCCGCGTTAGTGGATATGATATGATTTATAGTTGTAAAATATAGTGAGTAACTAGTTGAGTAACAAAATGTTCAATCTATTTCGAAGCGTTCATGCGAATCGCCTAGGCCCCATACCTTCCCCTTAACTTACACTACAAAACACCACACGGACGTGCAGGACCAGAGTATCCATCCATGATACGGCAGCCCACAACTTCTCAAAGCCACCAACATCATTCCATCGCCGCGCGCTCAATTTTCAAGCCTTGCGGACAACAAGACGCGAGGGCCGAATCTCAACAATAGGCCCAGTGTAAGACTTGCGCGCAAAAACAAGGTAGTACACCACACTAAACAGGGCCACCGCGCCCGTAACCACGCCCGCCCAGTTCATGTGCACCAGATCGGGGCTCACCTGCGAGGGCCAGAAGCTGAAAAAGATGATGAGCACAAGATAACAAATCGCAACCACATTATTCGCAACGCCGAGAGCGCCCTTGAGTCGCCACGGGCCCCACGTCAAGCTGCGATCGAAGCCTTCGTCCACTTGTTCCCCGTTGAAGATGGTGAGTCCTGAATCCGGATTATCGAGGTCGCCGCGGACACGGCGCCAGAGAAGTAGGCCTAGGGCGAGGAGGTAGGAGAGGTAAAAGCCCTCGAGGACGAGAGAAATGGTGCCGTTGAAGGCAGCGCTGTTGCCGATATTGATGAGGGCGAGGAGAGCAGCGAAGACGGTGACGACGAGGATGGCCACAACGGGGATGGTGCTGCGCTTGTCGATCTGGTTTTTTAAAAGCGTTAGGTTTTCCCAATTCAAAAAAGTACTTCTTTCTTTATACATATCCCAACTTGTTTCAAAAAAAAAAAACACGGACAACATACCACGCTAAGGGCGCGCGAGAACGGAAGCCCCCGATCGCGTGCAAACGACCATGTCATGCGCGACGCGGCCGCCAAACAGCCCATGGCGCTGCAGAATTCGAGTAGAACGATGATGCTGACCATGACTGTGGCGCCGGCCTCGGAACCAACAGCGTGGCGGAAGATGCGGAGAAAGGGGGCGGTAGGGGCGAGATCATCGTCAAGGAGCTGGGGGATGTCGTGGGCGCTGAAGAGGACGGCAAAAAGCATGCCCAAGGCTAGTGTCCCGTTGATGGCGAGACTGAGAAGCATAGAGCGCGGTACGTCCGTACTGGCGTTCCTGACCTCTTCTGACATCTACCAGTGTTAGTATATGGAGTCGCGAAGGTGATTCATCCAACGTACATGAACAACCGAGTCCGTTCCAACAAACGCCAAAGCATTACCCTGCAAACCTACGAAGAAAGCCAGGGTCTGCGTGCTCCAAGCTCCTTCATTATGGAACGTCAAGAAGATCTGCTTGGCCGAGTTGTGCGTCGGCGTCAAGTAAACCAGGGGCACGAGGATGCCGAAGAAGCCGAGTATGTGCACGATCAAGACAACAACTTCAATGGTGGGAAGTGCGCCGCTGATGAAGACGTTGATAAAGACACACAAGAGTAAGATGGCCCAGAGGAGAAGGGTGCCTTGCCAGCCTTGTCGATCGTAGCTTCCGTCCAGATCGTTCAAGCTGACGAGCTGCAGGATGAGGTCGGCAACAAAGTAGCATACGGACGTCAGAGCCGCGATCCAGCCAATGACAGTAAGCCAGCCTATACGTGTTAGCATCATGTTCAAAACATCTGGTTCATGGGACTTACCGGTCACATAGCTGAAGAACTTCTTGTTGGATCGCGGAGCTAGGAGAGAGACCCAGTGGTACTGGCCTCCGGCGGTTGGAACTGCGCTAGCGAGCTCGCCGATGCAGATGAAGACGGAGAAGTTTCCGAGCCAGATGAGTATGAAGCCGTAGATGAGACCAGCGGGTCCGCCGCTGCAGAAATCCTGTCAAACTTTCGCTCATGGACGGAGCGGATCAACTTACTTGGTGAAGCCAATGGAAAATATACTGATGCGGTGTTAGCGTGATTTATTGAAGGCAATGGATGCATACTTACACAAGCAGAGTTTCCCAAGTACACATCAACCCACACGAGAGACCGGTCATCGATACCAACCCGAAGCGACGCTAAAGTGGTCAGACACGGGAAGTGCATCTTCCAAGGTGAAGCAATACCTTCAGCACCTGTTCCTTTCCCACTCTAGCCAACTCATATCTGTCACGATCGAACTCCTGACCCTTGGACCCCGATATCGAGCCCTTGTTCCTCCTGGCTCTGAGGATATCATCGTCGAAAGTCTGAAGGTCGATACGCTTCTCCATGATGACTTGCTCTCCAAGTCTTCACTTCGCAATGTGATGAACGAAGAGAGAACCAGGAAGAAAGTTGATCGGCACCCGGCCTCAACAGCAAGCAAGCAGTTCAGGAAAGGGAAAGAAGATGCGTGGAAGGGTGGGATCGTGATACAGTCGACATGCAATGCAAGTGAATCCCGATATATATCCCTTACCACATGTGACGTGAGCCATGTGTGTGTCGGCAAGCACGGTAGAAAATGAGGGCCAGGAGGCGGACGGCTCGGCGATGCAATGAAGCGCAGGAAAGACATGCGCTAACCATCGGCGCTTCGCACAGCTGAGGCAATTGTAGGCTCTCTGCAGTAAAACGGCGGCATCGACATATCGCACTGCAGTTGTAGTCTCAGGGAGAGCTCCACGTTTCAAGGAGCGCTGATTGGTCGTTTGGGTTGCACGATTGGGCAACCGAAGATGCAAAGAGCGGTGGTATGCATTCGTTGCGCATCTCTCGCTTCGCGTGTCTTCCAGGTGGCAGATGCGATGAATAAGATGTTCCCGGCTATTGTTCGCGTGCTTCTGAATGTCTTGGGCCATGCTTGACCGGCAGATGCACCTCTGATCTCCGGCGCGGCACTACCGATGGTATGCATACGCCTGGTGAAGCCGCGTTTGCAGTCCCTCGTAGCTGGCGAAACATATGGACGTCGTCAAAAAGGGATTGGGAAGAGCTTAGTGCGCGCGTGTCACTTGCGAGGAGACATAGTCGAACAAGAAGACATGCTGATCGAGTTCGATGCATGCGGCAAAGTGGCAACGACAACGGCGACTGTCGCACCGCAACCCCCCCGCAGGTTACTCGTGGTACAGGAGTGGACAGAATCTAGGGATAAGGGGTGGCCGGTAGAAGAATGAAGGGAGCTGTGGTGTTGTGGTACCTGAGCTAGTTTGTCAAGCCCACGTGGAAAATCTTTCCCGTTTCCGTCCCCTTGGTTCAACGGCTATCAAGACATACCGTACCGGGCGCGACATCTCACCAGCGCCTAAAATCCGCCCTTCTAACCACATTCGTTCCAGATTTTAGAGGGAATCACCACGACCGTCCTCGTACCAGCGGCAAATGGGGTTCCCGGACTCTATTAGCCGATCTTGCAGTCGCACCTAGCCGGTCCTCTCTCTTTTTAACTTCCGCCTGGCTGCACGTTTCAGAATGAAATCTAACTACTGTGTATTACAACGCAACCGGGAACCTGCGCTGATGCACTCTGCGCATGTTGCATACTTCACCCTGTTCTTGGATGATGACATGTGCAGCCATTGGCGTCTTGTTTTGCAGACACGCGTGAAACCCCCCTTTCTGTTGGATGTTACGGAGTACGAAATCTTGGGGAGCCTACTAAAGCGGCACACAGCTTTTGTTGACTGGAGCAAGCGTGGTAGTAGGGGAAACTTTGACTGGAGATTGTGAGCAAAGCTCCTGATCGATTACGATTCCAACTGCAAGTCCTGGGGAACTTTGTGGCTACGAAACTTCTTGTTCGGCCTATGGGAACGAAGAAATACAAGATTTGTCGGGCGCTCTTTGGTGAGATGATCTCACGAGTTCTAGCTGGACGTGTCACCGTACAAGACGGGACGGTCGACTGACCATCGGAATAGAACGAGTGCGTTGACCACGCGAGACGAGACTCTGGTGGGCAATGCATTTTGGATCCCTTTCACCGGGATCTCCGCCGCTGCTTACGAATATACCGTAGAGATACCAGCGGTACAACAAGAAGAAGAGGAGGCGACCAGCATATCGCGAGATACTCCATTATGATATCTTGTTGATGAACTCGAAAGCCCGCGAAAGCGCTTGTTGAAGAATTTTCAAATCACCATCTTCACATTATGACTACCAGCGCTAGATAATTGCAGTCCACACGAGAGCACCAAACGCATTCAACGCAGAACCTCAATCTCATCACACGAACCATCTCGGCTCTTAATTTCAGCCTCCTCCCACTCCGCACTAACCACCGTAGTCTTCAAAATCTTAGAATGACTCCCCGTACTCGCCGTTTCCCATCTCTTATCATCCCATTTCCTCTCCTCGTCATGTACAGCCGTGATCTCAACATCCATCGCCCCGTCGAGCCGTCTCGGCCCTCCAGGTACACCAGACGCCGAGTTCGCATGCGTAGTCTTCTCCTGCGACAACATAGGCAGAAAGCGCTTGATCCCGCCTTCATTAGTACTCTTTCGGCTCTGTTTGTTGCTGCCTGTTGCTTTGGAGGCGCTGCTCGAGAGCTGGTAGGAGCCGCTCTTGCTACGGGAGTAGCCGTGCTCTGAGGGTGTGCCGCGCCGCCGCAACTCGTCGGTGCCGTAGAGACCTGACGGTACGGATTCGAGAAGCGGTCGTAGATAGGGCACGCATGATGTGAGGATGGTGATACACTCGATGATTTGGCTGACTAGGGTCCATTTCCATAGGTCTTTGGTTACGTTGGGTGAAGAGAAGCCATATAGGTACGACATTTGGACTGCGGTTGCTATTATGTCTCTGCAATGTGTTAGTTTACGAACTTGAGGGAAGGGAAGACGAGTACTGTACAGTGAGCGTGCGCCGAAGAAGGTAAGGATGGTGACTTTTTTGCTTGTGCTCATTTGCAGCGTGATGATTACATGTACGGGAAATAGTATCAATGCCACGTCCGTCATGATGTTAATGACGCCCATGCTGCGCCAGAAGGAAACCTTTGCAGATATGTTAGCTCTTTTGGGGTCGATGAGGACTTTGCTCGCAACATACTAGGTCAAGACATCGATGCTCCGCTCTGATGAAGCGCCATGGCTCGACAGGTCCGCACTGAAATGCAGAGACGAACGTCGACAGGAAAGCCCACAGCGTAATGAAGCCGGTCAACACAAGGCCAAGGTTGCGGTGCAGTACCGAAGCAGTAAGAATCTTAAGCAATGAGATAATGGATAGCTTTGCAAAGCCCAAGGTTGCAATGTAGAGCAACTTGTTTGCATATTCGCCCTGCGATGCGATCAGCACGAACACCCTTCAACATTGAAACGTCTTACCTTCTGGTATACCGCAATCTGATTCTCGGTCAACGACGAGATATCTTGGCCAAGCCCATTCCTCGTCTGAACACTAACAGAAACACCAGAGCCTATACTCGCAACCTACCACGGCTCCATCAGTACCCACAAAAAAAGTCCTATCCTGATGCGCATACATACCAAAGCCAGCACCACAAACGCATCATCAACATCCAGTCTCCGTCTCAACGCCCTCTTCGTAACCAGCCTAGTCAGAACCGCCAGCGCAGACGTAATCAACAAGATCCACGTAACGACATCAAGGAACGGCCCGACATCCGCGCTACTTCCCGGTCGCCGTGGAAGCGGATGGTGCGAAGATACGAAGGCTACCGCCGCCATCATCGCATTTTCCGTGGAGTGTTGTGAATGAGTCACTCGCAGCAGCAGAAGAAAGAAAGAAAATACGCCAACGATAGTATCGTACTCCCCAATCGTCACTCGGCGGTAGTAGCAGACGATAGTAGCGCGCCAGTCAATGCGATTGGTATGTATTGATTCAAATGGCCGTGCAAGAAATGTAAGGATGGCCACCAACCAGCCAGCAAGCAACAACCATCATGGTGCAATGTCGTTATCCGCCCTTGCAACATATCTGGTAGACGAGCAGCTTTGGGGGGGGGGGGGGGGCGAACACCGTAGATTGGGGTGCGGCGTCGGCACCCAGAGTAGCCGTCGTGCGTTACTCAGCAGTAGGGATGGTTATGCAAGGACGACTGACTGCCTTTGTGGAACACCGCTTGGGGAATTTGTGCTACGTGTCCCGATAGGTTGGTGATTCCAGGGTATGCTGGGTCTTTTTGGGATACATATCGGGAACAAGCATTGCCCGGTTCTTCGGAAGGCTAGGAAGATGGATTGCTAAATGCTAACTGAGACAGATTCATCATCGTTTGCTGGCCAGATTCCAAGTCTCGGCCTGTTTATATGACGTTGTGGCACGGCATTGTGTCACAGCAGCTGTTATCAAGCTGAAGGGCGGCCGTGCTACAGCCGCGGTGAAACATTTGCCAACACATATTCTTGCACCGTGTTCTACGCGAAGTCGCAGTCGGGCGACCACTGCAGTGGAGGGGTTATCAGATGACGGCTCGTCTGCGCACAGAACAGCGTGTGGGCAACACTAAGGCGGATGTTGCCTGCTTTGAGCCGAAGATGTGAGAGCAAGAAATATGGATCAGTATCGCAGAATCGTGTGTATTTGATGTTGTGCTGGTTCTATTGAATCATTTCTTTCTGAATCTGAGAAGCATGACGTCCATACTCATATGTAAACGGGAACCACCTAGTCAGGCTAGGTCACATTAGCACGTGCGAAAATAAAAATAGCGTTCACCATCTACATACCCAAAACTTGTCGCATGGAGCGCTGGTCGCGCTTGGATGATCAATCACGGGCGAATCTCTACAGAATCCTTCACAAGACTGTGAAGAGCAGGAACGTCTCTGCCGCCGAGGCGATATATGTAGTCCTTAAGCCTCTCCAACTCTTCCGGGCTGATGTGGCTAACGTCGGTGCTCAGCGTCGGTTTGCCGTGATCCCAGTGAACTTTATGGTTGATCGGTGCTGGGTTGCGGATGACTGCGTTGATGTCTGGTACGGCCCGGACGACGGCATGCAGGGGCATAGGGGCTGCAGCGATGCCCACCGCGAAAGCAAGCAACGGGAGAAGACCGGTAGTGGCGTGCATGGTTGGGTAGAGTGCGTCTGGCTAAAGGCAGCGGATCTATGCGGAGTCAGTAAACTTCCCACTCTTGAGGCATGGTTGGACTTGCGTCGAGATGTGTGTGTAGAAAAGTGAACAAGAGCTGTGATGGTATGTTGCTTTTCCTTCTCACCTGAGGTTATATGGTCGTCTGCTACGTATCTTAATGTAGCATTCTGGGAACAGACACTTCTCGTATGCGATCGTAAGGCTTCCGACGTTTCAGACGCACACGCTTCGACTACCGCTCAGCCGCTCTGGATGAGCATCTGGCTCGGAACTATTGTTGCACTGCGCTCGCCCCGAAATATACTCCGTGTGGTAAATCGCGACGGCCGCGTAGATTCGGGCCGGTGGTGAGGTGTTGAAGACGAATCATGTAGCAAACATAGGACTGGCCACGCCACGATGTAGCGCGTCAGCCTGATGCTTCTCGTGATCGGCGAATCATCCAGGTCAGGTTATCGCGAACCCTAGCGTTTGGCGAGAAGTGGTTACCAGGGACCATGTAGTGTAGCCCTCCATTCATATTGAGTCGCATACTCATCGGAATTCTTTAGAGCATTGCGTGGCGGTAATTCGCGCAGTCAGAGCCGATAAATAACACCATTTTGTATCCATTGGAAGAGACGACAATAATAGCCCCCACATCGTCTCTAGCTTCCTGTATGTTCCAGGTACAGATTTAGAAAACCACGATCTCTTCATCATCGCTCGGCTCATATGCGTCCCTGTGCCCATGATACTTGAAATAAGCCTGCTGAAAATCCCGGTAAGGCGAATCTGGGGGGCAGAAGGCGAAGTTCTCTAGGGTGTTGGTAGCCTCGCGATAATCGTCAAACTCGTAGCAGGCATGCTGATCCGGGCGCCTAGCCCAAGCAATCAACTTGTCCCAGTCACGGCATTGTCGGATTTGACCGTCGCCGCCGTGGTGTTCGGCTGGAGCTGGCATAGGCGTATCGTCTGCGGTGCACATGATGTCTTGTCGGAGACCATCTAGACAGTGGTAGATGTGAAGCAGATTGAAGGATTGATCTTTGCCGTTGTGTTTTGCGACGATAGCTTTACGGATGAGTTTCTAGTTGTGTCAGTGTGCATCCATCTAAAGTATAACTGAGGACGTACAAGGCAATGTAAATCATGAATACCCTTAACATAGTAGATGCTGCGGTCAGTATCCCACGGAAACTGAGTGGAAGGAGGCAGGCCGACGCGCCTCGCAAAGCCGTCGTCCAGTGAGACTGCCATCGCGTTTGTGTCGATAGCGTCCCATGCGGCTTCCATATCGCTGTCGTTAGCATTTGGATGCCAGTACTTCGTCATCGCGTGATATGGCACGGATGTGTCGAAAGCCAGCCCACCTTCAACATCTGTGAGCCAACAGAAAGTATTGCATAGCAGAATACGTACTGAAGTTACTCTTTGCTGGGCTGCGTGAAATCCGCAGTTTCGCATTGTCCATCACAAGTAAGATGTTGGCCGAAAGCGAGAGCAGCATTATGGATAAATAAACCACGAAGCTGCGTGTGTTTGTAGGGATGATCTCGGTGCTGTTGGAATCCCAGGCTATACCCTCTTTTTCTTCCAATTCCGCCAGGAGTTCCTCCTCTTCATCGTACACTGGCTGGTATGCTGGAGGTCTTTCCATCTTCGCAATCACTTTAGTATACTTAAAAATTTCAGCGATGCAACTCCTTCACAGGCTTAGTCCGAAAGAAGACAAAATGGCTGGAGCAAAGTGAAAGCTGAACGCGCGCCTTCCGCCCGTCCATAAAACGAAAACTCATCATCCCGTGCACCACCATACCAAACAATCCGTCGCCCACCCACCATCACAAAAAGCGCCTCCCGACCTCAAACGGCCCCCAGCCGTTACACTCCGAGCTCGGACCAGGGATGAATAGCGGAAAGCCCATCAAGCCTCGGTCCATCGTTACGTCGGGATCGCGGTCTTGCCGCTCCGCGCAAATCAAGGAAGGTCGCAAAGCAGCAGGCATTGTCGGGCGATAATGCGTGATACCTGTGCAACGGGAAGAGGAGGGGGTTATCGTGGCTGGGGTAAGAGAATGCGTGTATGACTTGCTCGCCACGCCAAGGCGCTAACCATCGCAACGATTACCTTCCTTCTTGGGACACACCCCTTCCTCTTTAACATTCGGCAATCTACAATTGGTGTGGACTTAGGTTATGCCGTATAGGGGTAGAGTAATACATCATGTTTCCTGGAGGAGTTGGGGCCATGGGGTGTATCTCCGATTTTCGCTGCCACATGCGCCGGGGGCGTGGTAGCGTAGGCAAAGCGGCAGACTACTTTACCTTCCCGGTGTCGCCTTGAGTTCAACTAAGCATAGATCTGCGGCAATATGGGGGAACGTTATCTGGTTCGGGAAGCGAAGACGAGAGAAGAGTTGGATGCTATCATGGATGTTATTTGGTCTGCGAACTACACCCCCTACGAACCTTTCATGCAACTCTTCTTCCCGGTCCTGGGCTACACAGCTGCTTGCCGCGAACTTGCCATCGCTGAGTCGAAAGAACGCTTTTGGCAATGCCACCAAACCGATCCTTCAAGCCATTGGTTTTATGCCTTGGATACGACAACCAACAAGCCTGTTGGCTCTGCGCAATGGGTCATATCGACGTCGAACCCCTTCGCTGCTGGCACATCGAAGTTGACAGCACCATGGTGGCCGGAAGGCGAATATCGGAGCTTTTGCGAATCCATCCTGAATCAGGTCTATAGGCCGCGTTCTAATTGGATGACGCGGCCTCATTGTGGTGGGTGGAGCAAACCATTCCTTTCTGTCAGACGCGCTATGCTCGAATAAGGAAACCGAATTTCACGAACTGCGAAATCATCTTTTCCCTATGTCACTGACGTGAAAAACAGCACTGAATTGGATGGCAGTCGATCCCGCCCATCGATCCCGCGGTATCGGATCTCTTCTCATGGACGTTGGCGTCTCGCGTGCCGATAAACTTGATCTGGAATGCTGGTTAGAGGCGTCTGCTATGGGCAGACCGCTCTACGAGAAGTTTGGGTTTCATTCGCTGTTGAAGATTGCTTTCGACATTGAGAGGCCATGCGCTAGCGACGAATGGAGAAGATGTGCGCATGAGCTGACTCCAGACCCTTGCTTTGCAATGTGGAGACCGAAGAAGTCTGCAGCGGCTGGCGAGTTGAGGTTGCCATGGGCGCTAGGAACGGAAGGATAGAGATCGGATCGGGGAGATCAGGGTTGGTGGCAGTTGAATTCCCGAAAGGCAGGGACGGTGTAACTGGGTTGTGATCGAACGACACAACGCCGAGGAATGCTGTGGAGGTTTACTTGGGGTGTTACAGAAAGCAAACACGAAGGCTCAGTTACTCGAACGAGCGAGTTTGTAATATCATACTAGTGTTAAGTCTGGTCAGCTTATAATAGTAGATCAGAAGGCTGGATTTTCAATACATACAATACCTAAGCCAAATCCTTCCGTCGGTCGCGGATGCACGCATGACTGTAGCACGAAGGATGCTTCAGATAGACCGTCCGTCAATGCAATATGCCTTATGCCTCATGCCTATTCTACCTCCTATATCAGTGCACGTTAGTTCCTCTGAAACATCTTTTCACATACCTCAATCCCCCAACCCTGGTCTCTACGTCCCTCTTTCGCCATAGGTCCTCCTAACCAGCAAGCGAACAGCACTCAACGGAATATCTATGGCTACACCCTATACACACATGACCCATCTCCTTTGTCTCCCATCTCCTCTTGCACCCGCAGCATTCCCAAACGCAATCCGGTATCGGTTCCGCATCTGGCATCGGTTTGTGTTGTGGCATCGGTGTTGAAGATGACGATCCACCCATGATAGTTGTTGCTTTGGTGCGATTCACGTCGTTCGCTCTCAGGGGTTGGGGTGTTGAAAGTGCTGCGAAGCAAGGTATAGTTCCGTATTGGTTTTGTTCACGTAGTGACGGTAGTGAACGTGTAAGCAGGAATGCTTTGAATAGTGATTCTGTACGCACATACTGTAGTGACGTGCTAGCCAGCAAGTGCATGCACGGCTGTGCGGTTCAGGATCGTGGCGGTGAATGCTCGTCAGAGCGTTTAACGGGTGTCTTCGCGGTGTGACTAAGATATGAGCGTTTTTGAATGATAGTGTAGTGGGTTGTTGGACGCGATCTTGTGGGAGAGCAAGAAGTGAAGGACTGCTGGGTTTGACGATTGCGGAGGAAAGTGCCGAGAATCCGCGGTTGCTGATATTAAGCAAAATGGAGAGAGGAAGCCGTGACGCCTTGCATTGTGGCTCCTGCCCTTCTGCCAGATAGCTGGTTACCAGCGCAGCCACGATAGAAATACCTCAGGGCGTTATCGGTCTCCGATGATACCCAAACAGATCACTCTTGCTCACTAGCACCGCCACGTCGTCGCCACGAGGGGTAACTGCAAACAAGAATTCGGAGCATTTGGCCGTTATCGCCCCAAGTAACCCAGATGATGGGGTGAGATGAAGAAACTGTACGAGGGGTTGAACAGGCAACATAATAGCAGAGATACTCAAGCGCTGTTGAATAAGTGGAGTCTTTCGATTCGCAAGTTCAATAAAAATGCCACCACAGAAGATGATGAGAACGCAAACAGAAGGGGGAAGAGGTTAGGTATCGAAGTCTAGGTATGTGTTGGAAAATGCATGTCTTTACGATTTTAACGTTGTGTGGGCAACGTCGGTACTTGGATACCTAAGCCGAGTTATTGACACACAGCCTTACGACTCTCTCGATTGGTTCATGTTTCCGACGACACGTCCGGCCTCTTGGATCAAAGCTCGAATGCTCGTCGTAAACAGTTACCGCATGCCTTGCGAGTCGTGCATTACCTAAGTACCAAGTCGAGCCAAGGCATTGGTTGGACTCCAAGCACACTTGCATGGAGTCGAGGGCGATTAAGCGCACACTGCCGCTTAAAGTGACACCACAAACGACTCACTGCATCAGTGCTTTTGACCGGACGTAGATTGTTGAGGTAGGCCGTGAAGGAAGTGGACGGGTAAGGCCTTCCAAGCTTGGGATAATTAAGCTCGCCCGCAGTCGGCTCAAGTCCTCACCTGGACCCTCGAATCCAGTTCCGCAGCCCTCTTCGATACCTTCAGCACCAGTGCAACCGGCTCCTGCACCCCACATGTCCGGCTCCTTGTATTCCAATGACATTCAGCCCCCGGCTAGCGGCGTCTTCCTGTCGCGAGTCGCAGCGACGAATTTCGCCATGGATGCGATGCAGCTTCAAAAGGAGGGTTCGGGCTGGTATGATACCCAGCGGACTGTTGTAGCTCCAGGATGCGTACGGAGTATTCAACGTCACAAGTAGCAGGCCCGCCTTCCTCTCCATCCTTTCTTCCTCGCGAGGCCGACCCTTCGTAGCTGTCGCGGCGGCTGTAATCGTCGGAGGCAGGTTTGCCGAGCTTTTCTTTCTTCTTCTCTCGTTCTTGTTGACTGGTTTTGGACGTCAAATGTGACCAAGAGCGACGATGCTATCCGCCTCGACCGGGCCTACTACTGTCAGTGTTGTGCCATCGCCATCACCATTCACGCGCCGCTGCGCGATGCGATGTTGCTGGATGCCGGCTGCTGGGGCGCCGGGGCCGCCCAGGAATGATGCGAGTGGCGGCTTTGCGGCAGCAAGCACCCGGCGGCATATTGATGTACCGAACCTCCATGGCCATTACTACCCGAGGTATCTTGCTTTATTTGGTACCGCCACATAGAGCATCTCCCGGTGGGACACGTTGGAAAGCGACCTGCTCTAACGCCATGGTTATCGCTATCGTCCATCGGCCTACCAGCGCTGGGTCGATATCTGGCGCACCCATTACGCGCGTCTGAGGGCCTCAATTCACACCTGGAGTCCGACCCCAGACTTGGCACATGATCGGACTTCCCCACATGAGTGCACGGGAGACCGACGGGTCTCTCTCCCCCAGGACCGCCAGCTCCGCTCCCAGCATGGAGGCAAGAGAAGGAAGAATCGGGAATGCTTTTGCTTGCGAACGGTGTCGCAAACACAAAGTGAGATGCGTTCCGTCTGATACTGCCAGCATCTGCCAGAGGTATGTCCATCTACATCCACTCTTACACTACACGTAGTGACACGTGCACAGATGCCAGAAGGCCAGGGTCGAATGCGTCGAACATGTTGCGCGCAGGCGACCAGCAAAAGCGCGTAGCGATGGCCAGCCGCCCCATAAGGTGCGCGACTTTGACAAGAAGTTGGACAAACTTTCTGCTATCGTCGCGACCATGGCCCCTTCTTCGCCGCACTCCACCTTGCCCTCGGTGGCCATCGTTCCTTCGCAGCTTACGGAAACTTCTCAGCAAACGCCGACACAAACGCCGACTGCCGCTCCACCAGTAGTGGCCCTACCACCGCCGCCAAGGACCTCGATCCTCCCGGTTGCTGGACCTCAATCTGAGAACTCGTTGCCATTCTGGGAGTCTATGAGCGATACTTTGTCATGCCTGGGGCGACTAGATCCCGTCATCAGATCCATCAGCGTGGCGCATATGCAAACGTTGCTTGATACGTATCGCAACATGGTCGACTTCTTCCCGTTTGTTTTGCTACCGAAAGAATGTCGCTGCGAGGATCTCCTCCAGCACCGGCCGATGTTGATGTTTGCCATGCTGACGGTCTCCTCATACGACTCGGCATCACTACAATCGACCCTAAGCCGGGAGTTTAGAAAAGTGGCCATGGTGCGAATCATGAAAGGCGAGAAGTCTCTAGACTTGCTCCAGGGCTTATTAGTCTTTATAGCCTGGCATCACCACTATATGGACGTTCACGCTGTCTCGGTTCCAATGCTCCTTCAGCTATGTTTAGGCTTAGCAAATGACCTAGGCCTAGATAAACTATCGAGGACTGTAAGAAGTCCCTTGCAGAAGGACGACCCAAGAGATAGGGAAGCGAAGAGAGCTTACATGGGGTGCTATTATCTGTCTTCTAACATAGGCTTGATGGAATGCGGAAAACTGCGTGCCATATCATATTCTAGCACCATCCGGAACTATGCGTCGGAACTAGCTTCTGCCTGGGAAAACAAGTCGGACGCCGTTCTCCCAATTCTGATGGACGTCTGCCAGTATATGGAAGACGTGGAAGAGACGTTCCGTAATTCATCCGAACAAGCGCTCGTTGTCCGTATGCAGGTAAAGCGGTTGAACGACAAGTGGGAGAACATTCGCCTTGCGTCGAAGCTGCAAGCCAGCGATTTCAGTAGGTCAATCACTATGCTTCCAGAACGAGACCCTACTGATATCAGCTTAGGAACATTGCAATGGTTGCAACTTGCAGCACGCGTATATCTCTATCGAATGGCGGCGTCCGTAGATCTTGCAGACCGGGATAGCACACCATGGGCTTCGGGCTTCCAGTTGTCATTGCGCGTCACGTTGGTCCGGTCGATCGAAGAATTTCTCGAAAACAGCACAAATCTCCCGCCAACTCAGTTCGACTTCCTTTCGTTGATTGACTGGCTTACCCTGGTATTGACCATGACCAACTTGATCAAGCTGGCGTCACCGATGCCCGGCTGGGATCCGGCCGAGCTTCAGGTTGCCAAAAACTTTGATTACTTTCGCAATCAACTGGCCTCGCAAATGCCTCGCCATCGGGATGCTCAGGACAGTGCCGAAGATGCTTTTGAGCGTTTCCAACGTATTACATCGGCCATGCGATTAGCGCTGCACGACGGGCCCGGTAGATGCAGCCCGAATGGTAGCACATTCGAGCTTGCGACAGGTTCCGGACGGACAATCTCTCTCCTACACAGCCTAGCGTTGCCAAAGATAATTGGTGGTTCAGTAAATGGAGGAGAAAAGCTCCCAAGTCTTCGAGATGTAAACCCGTCGTTGGACATCAACAGCAACGACTTTCATTGGAAGTTCTTGATGGGCACGGTATGAAACTCATTTGCGATGGTGGGTTACATCTACCCTTTACGAGCCGATGTGTTCACCGGCTTCATAGCCGTTGCGATCCTAGGATGCAGGTGCATGCGCCTCCACCACGCGGTTATCAATCCGACAAATCTCCGTCTTGCCGCGCTACCCTTCCGACATCCGCGTCTTCACATACGTCTTGCTCGGTCTGCAAAGGTAGTTACCCCAAACGTATTAATTTGGCGTTGCTAACTGGTTACACAGCAGTAACCGATCCGCGGCACAGCCACTGTGCCACTCACTCCCCAGGCAGTTTTGCAGGGCAGTTTTACAGGCAGAATCCACAACCCAGGCAGTTTTCACAGGGCAGTTTCGCCGGCAGAATCCACAAACTCACCCACGCTACCTACCGATTCTACACCCCAACCACATTTGCAAAAAAACAAGTTATCCATTAGTTCAGATACCCCTCTTTCGCCGCCTTTTCCATCTATTGATTGCAATCAGAAAAGTTCGCCGCTTTTTGAAGATTTATGATGAATTCTTTTTCACCTTTTGCTCTCATTCATAGGTACCAAGTCATTCGTAGTCGCATCCAAAAAAAGCCTACCAAGGCTTACTTAGTTTAACAAAACTAATTGCACCTGATGTCTGCATCCACACCCGGAGCCGAGTTCAAGCCACCTACCCTACCACCCTACCTAGCGCGCTAAGCGACAAGCGACAGGCTGACACCACCCGACGTCATCAAAAAGTACACAGCCTCGCTACCTACCACAATCCAAATGATAAAAGGGTAGGTTGAGTAACGCACGAAGCACCGGCCCAAACTTCAGATCTCAGGAATTCTCGACGCCCTAGTACGGTACGTTCGTAAAGCCAAACCAGCTCCGCGTAATTGCAAAAAAACGTAAATAAATAAATAAACGTGAAGGAAGGAAGGAAGGAAGGAAGGGATCCGAACTAACAGTTTCAACAGACTTGACTTATACGGTTCTATATAATACCTCCTATTTGGCTACCTACCATCCCATCCCACACCACACCACCAATGGGCTGCACACCCAGCAAATCCGCCGCGGCCGATCCAACAAAACAAGAATACACAAACGGCAGTACCGGTACTACTCAAGCGGCTCAACCAGCGTATTATATTCCCGCGGCGCACGGCGGTGCTGCTCATACTCAGCCGGGGGATGCGAATGGAGTTGGCACTTTTGCAGGCCAGGGTGGGGGAGGAGGAGGAGGAGGAGGAGGAGGGGGAGGTGGGGATTGT